>JAOBRG010142102.1:0-18796 GCA_027574985.1 Umimayanthus nakama | reverse complement strand
AAAAACTTAAGACCCGTACCCACCCTCCTCATTAAAATGATACGTCCCTTAGTACTGACAACTCTTCTTTCGTTATCAAAATAATAAAAATTTTTTGAAAGCCTCTCCTTCCTAGCCCCTCCCCCCCAGGCCTAAACGGTTGACTGCAAAGCTTAACCTAGTCTTCGTGCAACCCTTGTATCGTTCTGCGCATGTTTTATGTTCAACGAAGCCGGAAGCTGGAAAAACTCACGTATACGCAACGCGACGTTTACCAGTGAATCCATCGGTTTATATCACTTTATATTGAGGAACACTTACTATGGAAGAGTGCAGTGGTGTATCGACAACAGCAAGCGATTCTAAAACTAAAACTGGGAGCAGTGACGACTGGCAAGCCACTCGACCGTCCATCCGTGAAAGAAATGCTTTCATGTTCAACAACTCACTGATGAGCGATGTCACGTTCGTTCTCAGAGATTCGGAAGCAAAACTCCGCGAGGTGCGGGTCCCTGCACACAAGTATGTGTTGGCTATCAGCAGTCCTGTCTTCTTCGCCATGTTCTATGGTAAGATCGCTGAGAAAAACAACACCACCGACCTTCCGGACTGTCATGCCAACAGTTTTCTTGCGTTCCTTCGATATCTGTATTCTGATGAAGTCGAGTTGACCTCTGGAACTGTTCTTGAAGTTCTGTACCTGTCAAAGAAATACATTGTACCATCTCTTTCAGCCAAGTGTTTGTGTTTTCTGGAGAAAGAACTGAATATCGAAAATGTATTCGTCATTTTGACACAGGCGTTGAGGTTCGACAAGAAATCCCTTGTGGAGAGGTGCTGGGAATTTATTGACACCAACGCAACTGATTGTGTGAACTCTAAAGAGATGCTTCAAGTCGACCGCAGCTGCCTTGTGTCTCTGTTGGAGCGAGACTCTTTGGATATAAAAGAACTGCAATTGTTCAAAGCGGTTCAGAAATGGGCAGAGGCAAAGTGTCGCATGAACGAAGTCCAGATAAGTGGACAAGAAATGAGAAAAGTCCTTGGGGATGCCATTTATCACTTCCGGTTTACTACAATGTCACCAGAAGAATTCACAGAGTACGTGTTGCCGTCACAGATTCTGTTGGAAAAAGAGGTGATTCTGATTTTTTCCGCTTTTCACAGTGCATCGTCAAGAGCGCAATTAAAAATGTTCACACAATCCCTCCGTGGTGGTCAGGCAGCTGCAAAACTGACAAATTTACGCATCAACCGTTGTAGTAGGTTCTCGGAAACAGATGGACAAGGAAAATTTACACATCGTTGTGAATGGCTAAGATTTGAGACCACTGCCAGTGGGAAAGTCCTACTATGTGGAGCACGCCTTTATGCGGGCTTCGTTGTAAATTCATTGTATAATGCTCATGTTGAACTATTTGATGAAAATGGCCTGAAAGCACTGGGATCTATAAATGGGACATTCGGTACCGTAACTAGTGGGAAGTCAGAAGTTAAAGGTTATGGTTTCGATGTAATGTTCAAGAAAGGGATTGTGCTCACGCCAGGATTAACCTACAGCCTCAAGGTCACCATTACAGCATTGCCTGGTGCAACAACAATAATGTACAACGCACACTCGTCACTTAAGTCTAGTGCCTTCGTGAATGGTGCACAGTGGACTTTCCATGGAGAATCACCAAGTAATATCTTGGAACTGCTTTTCAAAGGACCAACCTAATCTGGCATTTCATTTTTAAAATTCCACTGACAACAAGTCCAAACACGGACCTACATAGAAGAACTACTTTTTCTTGGGCTTCTTGTTGGATGTGTTTTCACGGAACTTTCACATATTGAAGATGCATGTAGTGCTTTCAATCCCAAGATCTGAGGACCGTAGCGAGCAATTTTTTTTCTATGCCTACTTCAAAATGGCGGATGCTTACTAGAACTGCAACATTGAAGTTAAAAATGCCGAAGAAAGGTGGGCTTAATAAGTCTTGAAAGAGGACTTCACAAATAAGAGTCACTGTTCATTACCATTGCCAACACTTCACATTATTTTGTATGATTATCCAAAGTTCTTACAAAATGAAACCCTGATCCAACCCTAACCCTTAGTAACCATAGATAACCATGAACAACCATAAATAGCCCTATGATATGAATTCACGATTTATAAGCCGAACCGTGACAGTCTGCCATCTTGAAGTGGGCGTAAAAAATAAATTCGCCTGTAGGGCAATAGCACCCTCCCCCAAAATTTTGGACCGGAAGTTAATTAAAGAACAGTTTTTTCAGTACCATGAAAAAATATTAAGACTGGATCCACGCCCAGACCGAGCGTGTCTGTTAATAGTTTGACACCAAGAAATAATAAAAACATGTATGAAGAAATCGTTCTACAATGTTTACTTGATCTTTAACGTGTCCCATTCGCTTTTGCCTCAGTATAGCATTAACAGTAACTCAATTTCGGTGACAACCCGCAGTGCTGTGTCAGCGGTGGCAGCTGATATCGCTGTGACAGCAATGTTTACATTAGTGTGACAGCGATGAAAGCTGACAGTGCTGTGACAGCGGTGAAAACTGACAGCGGTAGTTAAATTGACCCCAATAATGTTTTGTAGCGACGTCGGTATTTAAAACTGTCGCTTTCTTTTAAACTGAAATTTGTACAATGTTTTGGCATTTTGGATGATCAAACCAGCCACCCCTTCCCCAGTTTTTAATTAAACAGCCAGATTTTTTCGCAAAACGTGGTAAGGGTATAAATAAGTTTTGCCGGTTTGCATGGTTTGTTTTTAGTAAAATTTACAAGCATCTAGACAAAAAATGGTTAACTCGTTGATGGCTGCGTCAGTAATTTTTTTTTCCTTCAGGAACTATAACATTAAACAAACTGTCACACAAAACACCAGTAAATCAGCGGTTTTTTAGCCAATAACTTGCTCAATGTCTGCATCCAATACGCCAGTAAAAGTTTTTGGTTTTTGTTATGTTTATGGGTTGGTTTCTAGCAAAATTAGAATGCTTCTTTTTCAATTCATGGAGCAGCACCATAAACAAGCTCTTTTGTTATTTTTTTAAAAGAAAAATATTTTTAAAACAAACAGTTCACAATTCCAGAAAATGTCAAGTCCAATACTTAACTCTGGTTACTTAACTCTGGTTGGCAACGACTCCCGTTCCTCAATCTGCAGGACACGCTACAACCATTCTTGATAGTAAGTTTGTAAAATCCACTGGTCTTTGCTCGTGCCCGATAAGGATTTTGGGTAATCCAAACATAACGAAGATATGGAAGGTTCCCCGTCTCCATTTTATGGATATTTTTATAAGTCTAAAGCCGCTAAAAACTACTGATAAAACATGGTGCCGTTGGCGTTTTAAGAATAATGCTTTAAAAGATTGCTACAAGACATCCACAGAACGGCCAGAGAGATTATCTTCACTCGCGATCTGCCATCATTCGCTATGTACAAAATTTTGGCATCCCATTCATCGTGAAGACACCTCTCAACTGTCAATTGCCTCCACCCACCGTTCTAGCTTAATGATGCTAGCTTGGGGGATTCTGAAGTGTAAAATAGCTGCAACAAAACACTTAGAAGATGATAATTCGCAAGGTATCAAAAGAGCTGTTAGTCTTACGAATGACCGCGTTTTGATCGGCAAAAACCTACTGCCCTTTTACTACCCTGACCACTGCAGGAAAATCGCTAAAACTACCTTCACCAAAGGCTCATTTACTCCATACCGGATAGCTTTTGTGCGGTTGTAAAAACCAAAGCGGATGGGCTTTCCTTCTAAACTTGGAATGGTTTACATTTCGTAAGGAGTGTCTTCTTTGGAAACTTATTCAGCATCATTGCTTTAAAACAACAAAAACAGCTAAACTAACTATTCTAAAAATAATTTACCTTCTTTGTAACTTTCACTGGACTTTGAACTCAAATTTAAACAAGTTTCTACAATACACAGTTGGGGCTGATTGTTTCAAAGAAGCTGATCCTGACTTTTTACCCATGAAAGAATAATCACGCATTTTTATGAGAGAAAATGTCGAAAAATCTAAAACAAAGTACCGCCCGTGGCTGTGCTACAAAACGGTCGTCCCTAAAACCTCGTGTCTCAGTTCCTCTTTTGGAAAGACAATTTTGCCTTTTCGTTAGAGCTACGTGTACTTGCAATTGTATTTACAATGGATAGTCTTGATATGAGCAAATGTTCTTCTTCGCGATTATCTTGATTTCAAACTAATTGGAATGATTAGTTTGCGGTGTAATGTAGTGACTTCAAAAGGCGGGAAATTCCCAAACAGTGAGTCTTTCTCTTTTGTATCCACACGGCATCTACATGACTAGTGTGTTATGACTCAGCAAAAAGCATGCTGAGCATGCGCTAATTTATTAGTGTTTTCCCAGGAGATTTGAAAGCAATGGCCATATCCAATCAAGATGCGTCATGGAGCGTTCAAAAACTAGTTTGGGCGCAAATACAGTACTTGCAACAGTTAATTTTTACAGTTTACTTCGTGTGCTATCGCTTCCACAGCATGGGAAACAAAAATTGTAGATTGGAAAACGTGAAGAAAGAGCATGAAGCAGAGTGGAAGAACTCTCGAAATCAGGCCGATTTCTTGTTCCTGTACTTAATGCCAACAAGATTTCGTTCCGATATCAAGACCATTGCTTGTGACTTGGAGCAAGTGCAAACTCAGTTTGACAGCGTTGCAAAAGCATGGACAAGAGGCTGGGATCTCTTGCCTCCCGTTCGCCGTGATGTTATCGACAAAATTGCAAATATGTGTTTGTCTGCCGTTAAACTGCAATCCATTAACTCTATGGCTAGCATGGAGGTTGATCACATCAGTGAAAGCGAGATATTTGAAGACGGATCACTAAAGACGGGGATTCATTTCCTTTTAAGCTACAACATCTCTTTCAGAGACGAGAGCAAAGAAGTGAAAATCCGTTACGTTGCTTCTATGGAAATCTTCCAGACACCCTTGTCGTTGGAAGGCATCACCGGAGTACCGTATTGGAAGAAGATACCTCTAGAAACAAGTGCCGGAGATGTTTCAAGCCATCGTACTTCAGCACTGATTATGCAGCCTGCCTCACCCAGGAGTAGCTCTTACTACCCCAGCAGTTCGAGTAGCAGCCGCTCTTCAAAGCAGCTTGTGAGAAGCTCTTACTGCTCCAACAATTCGACTACTAGCAGCCAGTCTTCAAAGCAATCGGAAAATTTGATACCAAAATAGCAACCAAGCCACATATCTTCCGCTTTATGATATTGCCCTTTTGATTCAGTTTGATGTTGCCATGAGCGTCAAGAGAGAAACGGTTTGCCCATATTTGAAGGCTCTAACATGCAAAAAGAGGAAATTCATTAAAACGTCGACATAAAACATTTTTGTTAGGCACAAGACTATAAACAACTTCACAAGAAAATAGAACTTGCAACTCTTTATACTTTACGTACTGAAGAGCAGGCGGTAATCCATTTCAAGCAACGTGGGTTTATTCATGCAGACAATGTAGCCAGAAGCTATAAATATGATGACTCAAGCATTTTTACTGGGTGTGTAGTCACCACTGTTTTGTTGTCCAAAGGTGATACAGACTTGATGCTACATTGTCACTGAGAGGACTGTAGTCTGTATGGACACTTCAAACTTCTCAGTAACAATGTAGTATCAGGTCTGTATCACCTTTGTTAGCAATGTTTTTCAAACATTACTAAGTGAGTTCTGAACGCACTCTCTCTGATGTAGTAACAGTCAGCACAATGAAACAACTGTCGTGAGTCTCTATAGCCGCGTGTTTTGAGCATAAATTGAAGCCTAGCTTACAATACTAATACCTTTCCGTCAGATATGAGTGCTACAAGTAATTAGCTAAGAATTGATAAATAGAGAAACCTGGTATGGAAATGTTAGCCATGTTGGCGCTCAGTTCTTTATGCATAGACAAAATGTTTATAAGTTTTATTGGTTCAAGTTACACGAAGAGACTCTATGCTTTTAAAAGGCTTTCTTAAAGTATCATTTGTAACCTATGGTGCTCAGATTCGTGGGTTTCTTTTAGAACACTATTGTAGCTGGTCATTTTAAATTTAAATTTTTAACAAAACAACAGAACTGACATAAAATTATCCTATTGTGTGTTTGTGCTTCAGAGGAGCCAGAATAGTTTGTAAAGGTATTCTAGCTAGTTATCAGATAAAAGCTAAAGTAAGTTATATTAAAATAAGAGTAAAGTGACCCTTTTAGGTATTGTATTTAGTTTAATTTATGTTTTTACAAGAACAAATAAAGGAAATCAGTTGAAAAATTACAAAGTGCACCAGAGCTTATATGTTGTGTTTATAAAAGTGCATGCTCACCAATTGCCACCTGGAGTTTCTCGTCCAGCCTATTAGCTTCAAACGTAAAGTATTTACAGTTTCGTAAGCAAAAGTCAAATAGTGCTTTGCAGATGGGTTACTGTGTACAGACAGTTTCAACACTTAGCCTCATACATCGGCCTAATCAACAGTTTATCACAAGCATGGGGAATGGTATTCTTTCACTGAAGCTGTTTAGGTACAATTAGTTTATGTTGAAAACATTTTGATCTAATTGTACATGGAAGCGTGCAATTCGATAAAATATTTTGATGCCTTACTCGAAAATTTACACTGAAAGTAGACAAACCAGGATTATCATAAAATATTGACACGCACTCCCTCCCCTTGAGGTTACAGGTTGACATCTGCTTGACTAGAACGCATTTTCGAGTCACCATGAGACAAGGGTTCAGAACGAGATGCCGTGGAGTCTAGGTTGCCACCTGGATCCACTGAAGAGGATCTTGCTGAATCAATGATGGCGGATTCCGACGAGTTTACACTCAATACATCGCCACTTGTGTTGGAATGCATGGAACGCCGGTTGCTATCCACATCGCTCATCTCTTCCCCTGACCTCGTCTCCTGATCGCGATGGTCGACTGGCAGCGAGCTCTGATACACTGCATAAGTGACTCTGAACCGGAACTTGTAACAGGCACCAGCTCGGGTCGCAACATACGTTATAACGAGAAGGAAGCACATTTCTTGGCTTCCGTTCCCAAAGGCTTGTCTTCCTGACGCACATTTAATTTCCTTCTTCCTCAAGTCGCCCGACATGAACACTGTACACGCAATATTTGAGATCCTCTCTGTTATTTTTTCTTTCACCGAGACAGCTAAACTGCTGTTCGTAAAGGACCTCTTAATAAAATCCTTAAGATCCTTCTGAAAATTTGTGGCGGTACCTCGTAGCACGTTGTCATCCGTGTGATTAAACACTTCTCTAAGACCTTTCGGGGACTTCATCATTTCTTTGCTGCCACCAAGAATGTTCGCCCACTCATCTAGATGTCGCATTTTTACTGCCAATGTCGAAGAATTTTGACCCATCTTTTAATTTAAAAACTAACCGTTTAGTTCTCAAAAACTTTCTTGTTTGTTATTTCGATACAACGCTTCTGCGGTATTTCTTTAACATTTTAGTAGTTGTCACTCTTTCCGTGCAACAATATCTCCCCGTTACATTGATAATAAATACTTCGTAGGAAAAAATTTCAAGCTATTTAGTATTTTCACTTACTTCATTGCTATTTTCAGTTTTATGCAGCAGCAGCACAAAATATGTTTCAGCTTGTTCAAAAAGGAACAAAAGCTTAAATTTAGTTCAATATCCAGTCAGCCGGTAAATTTTTTTTCTGCCCTAGACGAAACACCGCTTTGTGGATCTCGTTTTTGGTGAAAAGCAAGTTCTTAAAGTTTATATTTTGTTATTACCACAACTCATTTTTCTACCGAGCGAATTTGTTCGACTATGCATTCTATTGACTTTAGTCATTAAATACAGTCTGAAAGTTGTTTACCGATAACGAATGCATAAATTTTATAGATGACAAACTTCGCAACAAGGATTTTTAAAAGTCAATTTATCTTTTTTTCTATATTGCGTCCCCTTGCTTGAGGAAAGTTAGGACCTCGTGAAGGCAATGTCTTATGTGGAACTAACGTGAAAACAATAACTGAAGGCTAAAGTTTGCTGCATATTTTTATACTAGCGAAGAAAGCTAGAACATGCCAATCTGTAATTGTTTGTGCTAGTCAGCACTCCATGACCATTGAAGCACCAAGTGACGTCAGTATCTTGAGTAACTCATTGAAGTATTTATAAAAACACGAACTACGTTAGAACGCAACGATGTCAAAAACTTGCAATATAGCAGTCAACTCTCTGTCTTTAGCTGTTCTCGGAACAGACCCTCCGCAACTTTATTGATATGAAGCCGAAAATTTCGACGCCAGAAATGTTCAAATTGCTAATCAATGAGCAAAGAACCCAAACGTAACCCTGAATGTGGGTATGAAGGCATTCCGTGTCTCAAACGCTATCTTGAAATTCTTTTATACTGCTCGCTTAAACTATTTAAAATATTACATCCAAAAAAAACTAAAGAGTAAAGGATAACAATACAAATCTAAAATATCTTACGGATCTTTTCCTCTCGAATTTAACCAATACAATATCTGAAACCTGAACTAGATTGAATAGATATACTGCCGTTCCATATCATGCACTTCATACACTTTCCTTTTCTTCTAAAATGACCTGAAGCTCACCATTCACAGAACTTCTTTGTTTTCTCTCGTTTGACACCTGCACGTTTATCATTTTAATGCATACGCGCCCATACACACATACACATACATCCTGATGACATAAGCCACATAGAAGATTTCTAGGTACAGCCCTGTTATCCAATGTTATTTGTGTCGTCTTCGAACAGTACCAGCTAGCAGCAATTAAGGGTGTAAAACATTGTCGATCTTGCATCAGTTTTTCTTACCATAAAACACTTTTGACCATTACGGTAAAAACCTTTGTTAAATTATCTTTTTTGATGAGTCGTCCTGTTTCTCTTCACCTCAGTTATCACTGGATTTGTGTCTTCTTTGAACAGTACCACCTTGCAATAATTAAGGATGTCAAATATTGTCGATCTTGCATCAGTTTTTTCGACTATAAAATACAATTAAGGTAAAAACACTTGTTAAACTTTCTTTTTGATGAGTCGTCCTGCTTCTCTTCACCTCAGTTATCACTGGATGTCTTCTTCGAACAGTGCCAGTTAGCAGTAATTACGGGTGTCAAATATTGTCGATCTTGCATCAGTTTTTTCGACCATAAAATACTTTTGACAATTAAGGTAAAAACACTTGTTAAACTTTTTTTTTAATGAGATGTTTTGCTTCTCTTAACCTCAGTTATCACTGAATGTCTTCTTCGAACACTACCAGCTAGCAGTAATTAAGGTGATTAGTATGCAGTAGTAATTATTTAATAGTGACAATTAAGTCGCGGATCGTTTGTACGACTGCTTCAAGAGCGTGCCAGTGACTTTCCCTTATAATTGGACCCCAACTCAAAAAAACAGCAGCTAAATACTATCCAGGTTAAATACAAGTCAGGCGCCATTTCTGGTATCAGGGGCGGATTTGGGAGGAAAGGCCAATAGAGTGCACGTATGGTCCCTTTTTTCGTCCACTTTGGAAACACTTTATACAAAAAACGCTAGTACTACAAACAACGTTTTTGAATGTATAGGTTCAGGTCCTGGTTTGCTGAAGGATCCATCCCGTGGTCCTGATAGTAAAAGGATCGTGTTGTTTTGACTAAAGACCGGCTGCGGCTTTGACACTCAGACAACTCTCAGAAACAATTTTGATTCTCTCTGCCTAGGGGCGCTCACGTGTAGTTGCTGCATTTTTATCCAATTTAAAGGTTTTACAGAGGGACTATTTTACTGATTTTCTCTGTTCGAGCTGTTTGTGGCCAAAAGGAGATTTCCTGCGGTAAAGTATTGTGTTTAAGTTGCCTTTGTATCAGAAGATGGATCAAGTTAAACGTTGGGAGGAAAGTTTAACATAACAAACTAGACTATAACATATTGAAGCAACTTTGTGAGACTACCCTGTCCTTTTGTATCGAGGAAGAAGAAAATTTGTGCTTTTAAATACACTCATAGTCTTGTGATGTTATACTTTAGAAAAATTACTCCAAGAAACGTTTAGTCTTACGCAAGTTTCTTTATTTTCTTACACAAGACAAGTAGAAAAGCTATTTACACGCACTGTGTGCTACTATTAGTCACCAAGAAGCCTTGTTGTAAAGTGAGTATTTGATATGGACCATCTTGTACTCATAAATGATTGAAAAACTGATCACTTTATTTCACAACTGATTTGATGCTTTTTGAAACACTTAATTCCAAATGCAACGAGTTTAAAGGAATCTTCTTAAGACACATTGCAGAAAGGTTAAGGTAACCCGTTTTACCTTAATACCTTGCAACTTGCCGTTAGCACAAGTTCGGTTAAACAATCGGCGTTCTCGATAGTTTTCTACACTCTACTTCAAGAACTTGATGCAGAGCGATGTAATCCAGTGGCAGCCTTCTTCAATACTACAAGATCGTTCATTAAACAAACGTTGACATGCTTGTTAAACACAGATATAAAATGCTAATGGTGGGCAGCCATACAAACAGCATTTTAAGCAAATATTTACAGCTTTTTTTGGTTTTTGTATTTTTGTGGGTTTTTTTTCAAATGTTTTGCTACTTTTATTTTTTGTTTGGGTGTGTATCAGCGAAATTTGGAGTCCAACTAAGCGTTCAACACTGGGCCCCAGCCTTGCCCAGAAGTGCGCACTCGTCAGTTCTCAGAGGTCTCATTTTAATTAAAATTCCCTAGTCAAGGTCTTACAATAAGATCAGAAGTCTTTGGTTCCTGATCCAAATTGGGCTCCGTGCAATGCCCGACCAGAGTTCAACTGATCACTTCAGTATTTTCTAACGGTTTGTTGGTAGTTTTTTTTTCATTTAAACGGCTTTGAAACGATAAGTGTACTTGAACTGTATTTACCTATTTACAAGCGCTTATAAATGTATACCTTTGCCACTTGTACTTGAGGAACTAGTTAAGTTTCATAGATAAAGGTATTAAGAGTCTCCAGCCATTTATCTTGAATACTGAAAAAGAAATAAAACTATGACAAATTTTTTACTTTGCCGTTACTCATGTCACTGTCGCTCTGGAAGTTCTAAATTGACATTTTTGTGAACAAAGGTGAACCGTCTTGGAAGATAAGAAGCTAGGGTACTTGGTAAAGTACCTGTCTGGAAGGCAGTAATGCAGAAAACTGGCAGTCAAACCTTGAAAACTTTGTTTAATGCTGAAAACGCTCTGGAAAAAGCCACTTTTCCTTTGATAGATGGTTTACCAGTTTTAAAATGAAATAGGATTATCATTGAGATTGTTGTTATATCTACAACCTTAAGACGAAGTTGTTGGTGATTGATGTATTAAATACATAGGGTGTATATGAGCAGTCAGTGAGCACTTACTATTTACGTAATACAAACGTATTTTACAACACTGACACAATTTACATTGGTAAAAAAAATTATTGGCTTCAAAACGAAAACCAAAGCATGGTTGACCACCGGCTAATTGTTTTTTGCTTTTGCATGACAAGTTTATCTTTTCGCTACTCATATACAAGACTGAAGTATCGTTTGCCCTACGGGGTTTATCTGAGAGACATCAAGACCATAAGTAAAATGTGGCAAAGATAATTATGTTATAAAATCAACTGGCTGCCCACCAGATAACTGTTAAACCATTTTTAAAAGTACAGCTTTTAATAAAATGTAACTTTTTTGGCAAATGCTTGACATAAAAAAGCGTTTTTGCTATTTACAGCCTGCATGCGTGATATTTGCCAAATAATTGCTCACGCTATTTACATTTAATGTATTTAGACTATTTACACTATTTACAAAGTTCAGTTGGTCCACTGACCAGTTCAACAAAGGCTGGTGCCCCTGTTTATCCCGTCACCGCCACCTGGAAGGGAATTGTTTGATACTGCGTCAGCGATTTGATTTATTTGTGTAAAAATACAACACAAAATACGATTTAAACATAAGAAGACGACTTAGTTTCAAAAGATTGTTCTCTGTAAGGTGACTTAAAAGAATGAATGAATGAGTAAATTAATGAAAAGAGAGGGAAATGTTGATAGATGACCGGTTGGTTTATAGTTGACGGAGTAACATGTGTTAAGGTACGTCCTCCACGATGTTAGGAAACAACGATTCTCTAGAGCTTTACCCACTTATCGACCAAGATTAAAGAACTTCAAAACACAACAAAGTCAAATATCTCCCCTCTTTTTTGTCAATATACAGTGTACCAGCTTAAAAGAAACTAATTAGTGTGGTACATCTGAAACAGTAACGTACAAAGTTTCACAACAAAAAGGAACTTTCAAAGCTAATACTGATTGCAACTAAGGGTAACATATCTATATTTATGATAGATAAATAATGAAACAACCTAAACAAGAAGCATGACAAGGGTAGAATTTTTTTCTCTTTGGAAAGGCTTCAATCCTCACCGATGAGTAACTCAAACCTTAAATGTTAATAGAGGATAAACAATAAGAATAGATTACAGATTCGTTTATACGTAAAAGCAACAAATTTTCTTTACCAGTCTGGGTGGGTGGGGATCGGACTCGTGGGGACCTCCGTAGGGCAGGTTTTGGCGAGGTCGGAGGCCGTGGGATGTGATTGGGGAGAGCGTTGGATTGACTTCCCGGTGACTCTCCTCCAGGCATTTTTAGCCTGGTCTCAGAAGTCAGAATCTGAGCAATTGCAACATCGAGTTCGGTGTCGGATCGAAGCGAGCTCTGTCGGAAGAAAAACAAATCTGATGATCAAGCTTTCTTTGGCAAAACAAAAATTGCTTTGCTGAAAATGAATTAATGTGCAAAGCGTTTAGACAGGGAGAGCCTTTGCACGATTTCAAATGGATTACTTTAATTTCTTTCAATCATATAGTGGTAGCACTAGAAGTGTAACTAGCAGTAAACAATTAAATGGTCCGCCTTTACTTTTTTTCAAAATCTGAAAACTTGAGGTCTTTGTTTTCAATCAGCTGCAATTACTCTGGGTTTTTTAAATCGACATACATTTATAAAGTTGTTTCATAGTTATTCGAAGAAAAAAATTTAACACAATTTTTATAGACTTTCGAGTTCATGGCTTAAGTTTCTCAACATCAATTTTAATCAATAGATAAATACCTTGGTGCTCGTCTTACTCCTGGCAGTGCCGTCACGACGCAGCATCCCAGTTGAGTTCGAAATCTTTAACTTTGTGGACGAGCTGTCTTGTTTTATGGCTGCTTTGGTAGTACTGGATTTGGATCCTTTGGAAAACAGGCTTGACTGCGAGCCTGTTTCGACGGTTTTCCTTGCAGCACTAGACTTCAAATCACGCATTGATTCAGGCGATAGTTTCTTCTTTCTTACTGAGGCATTTTCATTCCTTCTAGGTTGTTTAGTCCTATTTTGAAATTCCTCACTTTTGCTTCTGGGCACAACTTTTGATTTTGAAATAACTCCGTCTCTGTTTTGTCCGTCGTGCTTTGCAGCCGGCCTTTGTGGCAGCTGTTTCATCCGGTTTGTTGCTTTTAAACCAGGACCACTTGTAATTTGCTCTTCTCTCTGGTTTAGTCTGCTTGAGTTCTTCCTGGTCGCGTTAGTTGAGTCTAGCCTAGTTGTTGTTGTTGAAACAAAGTTCTGGATTCTATGAAACGATTTGGACTCTCTTTGGTTATGGTCTTTGCGCAACACTTTATTTGCTAAATCCGTGTGCTTTGAACTGTTAGTGACAATAAAACCAACAGATTTAGATTTGCTCATTGGTGAAGATGGCCGTTGGCATACAGAAGGGCTAGAATAACTACTTGTTGCAAGTAGGTTTTTCGTTTTTGAATCTGTTTTTCTTTTATTGGATTGTTTAGAGCTATTCCCACGCCCAGTCTTTGTTTCCTTGCTTTTACCCACACCTTTGTTGCCTGATTGTGATTGGGTAGTAGGTATCTCTTGCTTTAACTTTTCCGCTGCATTACTAATTTGCTCTCTGTTATCAGCTGCTTGTTCTGATTGGTCGGTTCTACCAACTTGCTTTACTTTATTACCCGATTGAAGCTCCCTTTGAGTCTTCGCTGCATCATCAACCACCTCGAATCTGGTAGTATCAATGTTTCGCTCCAGCTCTACCACGTTAGCAGCTGGTTCCGATTGGTCTCCTTCAGAGAGCATTTTAGCCTTTACCGTGTGATCGACCTTGTCCTTTTGGGTGGTATCAGTGTCTTGTTTCAACATAACACTGTCAGCAACCAGTTTAAATTGGTCGTCTTTAGATTCTGCTTTAGTAGTTTCTGTGTGACTGACCATCTCAAATTGGTAGGTATCAAGGCTTTGCTTGGGTTTTACAATACTAACAGTTGGTTCCGATTGGTCTTCTTCAGACAAAACCTCATTCCCCACCGTGTAATCAGCTATCTCTAATTTGGAGGCATCAATGTCTTCTAAACGCTTTACACTCGCAACAATTGGTTCTGATTGGTCATCTTTAGACTCTTTTTCAATACTCATAGCGTCATTAACCACCTCTAATTGGGTGGTGTCAATATCTTCCTCAAGCTTTCCACTTTCAATAACTAATTCTGATCGGTCGTCTTTAGACTTCTCTTTGGTCTTCACAGTATGATCAACGCCTTCCAATTTGATAGTATCGAGGTCTTCCTCAAGCTTTGAGCCAACACCTTGTTCACATTGGTCGTCTTCAGAATCCTTTTTAGCTCCTACTACATGTTTACTCGTGTTAGCAACCACCTCTAATTCAGAGGTATCAAGTTCTTGTTTAAACTTTACACTGTCAACCACGGGTTCAGATTTGTCATCTTCAGAGTCTTTTCTATTCACCACATTACTAGTGTGACAAACCACCCCCATTTGGGAGGTATCAAGGTCTTGCTCAAGCTTTACACTGTCTACAACTGGTTCTTTAGAGTCTTTTTCATTTTTCACAGTATGATCAACCATATCTAATTTGGAAGTGTCAAGGTCTTGCTCAAGCTTTGAATTGTCAACTGCTGGCTTAGATTGATCGTCTTTAGAGTCTTCTTTAGTTCCTTCGATGTGACCAACCATCTCCAATTGGGCGGCAACGGGTTTATCCTCATGTTTTACGCCGTCGACAACTGGTTCAGATTGGTCGTCTTCAGACTTTTTTCCAGGCCTCGCCGTGGGTTCATCAATCTCCGACTGGGCGGTATCAAGATCTTGTTCATGTTTTACACTTTCAACTGCTGTTTCAAATTTGTCGTCTCCAGGTTTCTTTTCAACCTTCGCAGTATGAACAGTCACCTCCAATTGTACGATATTAAGGTTTTGTGCAAGCATTTCACTGTCTACAGCTGGTTTTGGTTTACCGTCTCCAGATTGTGTTTCATTCTTTGCTACATCAACAATCTGCGATTGGGATGTATCGATATCCTGCTCAAGTTCTATATTGTCAACAACTCGTTCTGGTTCTTCGTCTTCAGCCTCTTTTTCGGTGTGATCAGCAATCGCCATTTGGGAGTTATCAAGATCTTGCTGAAGCTTTACAACTTCGACAGCTGGTTGAAGTTGGTCTTCTTCGGATTCCTTTTTAGTTTTCACAGTTCCATCAACCAATTCTGATTGGGAGGGATCAATGATCTGCTTAAGCCTTAGAGTATCAGCAACTGGATCCGATATGTTGTCTTCACACTTCTTTTCTGTCTTCACAATGTGATCGGCCGTCTTCAATTGAAAGGTATCACTTTCTTGGCCAAGACTCACGCTGTCAACAGCTGGTTCAGATTCGACGTCTTCAGGGTCCTTTTTGGTCTTCACAGCGCGAACAACCATCCCCTTTTGGGTGGCATCGCTATCTTGCGTCAGCCTGACGTCATCGTCAAGAACTGGTTCAAATTGGTATTCTTTCGTTTCTGCTTCAGTATTTTCTGTGTGATTACTCATCTCCATTCGGGTGGTATCAACGCCTTGCTTGGGTTTTACAATGTCGACAGCTGGTTCTGACTGATCGTCTTCAAACACAAATTCACTCTCAACCGGGTGCACAGCTGTCTTGAATTTGAAGGTATCATCGTCCTGTAAAAGCTCCACACTCTCAACAACTGGTTCTGATTGGTCGTCTTTAGACGGCTTTTCAGTCTTTAGAGTATGATCAACAATTTCAATTTCCATGGTATCAATGTCTTTCTCAAGCTTCACACACTTAACAACTGGTTCAGATTGGTTGTCTTTAGATTCTCTTTCAGTATTTGCTGTGTCACTGGCCATGTCCAGTTGGGTGGTATCAAGGCCTTGCTTGGGCTTTACATTGTCAACAGCTGTTTCGGATCGGTTGTCCTTAGGGTCCGTTACAATATTTTCTGTGTGACTAACTATCTCCAATTGGATGGTATCAAGGCCTTGCTTGGCATTTACAATATCAACAGCTGGTTCTGACTGGTCGTCTTCAGACTTCTTTTCAATCTTCACAGTGTCATCTGCCATCTCCGAATTGCAGGTATTAAAGTCTTGCTGAAGTATTACGCTCTCAACAACTGATTTTAACTGGTCGTCTTTGGGCTTCTTTCCAATCTTCACAATGTCATTAACCATCTCCGATTGGCGGGTATCAAAGTTTTGCTGAACTATTACGCTCTCAACAGCTGATTCTAACTGGTCGTCTTCGGGCTTCTTTTCACTCTTCACAGTGTGATTCATCTCCAATTGAGAGTTTTCAAGGTCTTGCTCAAGCATTTTTTCAACTCTTTCCGGCTGGTTGGTATGGGAATGTAGCTGTGATTTCTTCTCACTGTCATCGATTACCTTTGTTTGATCAGAGCAATATAAACAATGACTGATGGCAATAAAATAAACAAAATCACAAACAATTATAACAACAATCAGGTAATAGTGATGATGATTTTAGTGGTACGTATAACAAAGGTTGGAAACAACAACAACAATAATAATGACAATAAAATTATAGTCTGATAATAAAAACTTTCAATATAAATTTTTGTCTGAAAATTTAAATGTTTAAATCATTAGTAATAAAGTGGTGTATAACGTCAATTGCCAGAGTGAGCGGAACGTTTGGGAGTATAACTCAGCTACAGGTACACTTAGAAAGTGGGAACGATTTTGATTATTTTAATCAGCAGCAGAGAGTAAACGAATAAGGAATTGGTGCTACTTAGACTTTTCTGAAATCCTCGAAATTAATATTACGGAAAGGTTATGCAACCAAGCAAAACAATGCATCAAGTTACTGGGTTTATTCCGAAAAAAAATACAGACAACTTCCATATCGACAGTTCGTATGAATACTCGCTGTTGTTGATGATGAGACAGTGTAATATTGTATGAACAGTTTAGTACTGCAACTCAGGCAGTTTCTTTGTGATCTGTTTTTGTTCACTTTTTCTTGGGTTCGTTTACCTCGATCCTGCGCAATTCACAAAACGTATTGGAACCAATAGAAACACTTGGGCTTGCTGTAAAATAGACCAATGTTCACAGTAACCGAATTAGTTCCGGCGCAGCTGTTAATGAGTGTACTTTTGATGGCGATCAAGCAAAACAGTGTATGGAGTTACAGAGTTAGTTCTCAAAAAAATTCCAGACAAGTTCCACCACGACAGTTCATATGTACACTTTCTGTTGCTGATGATAAGATAACATTGTACAAAAGAATTGGTACTGAAACACAGCCAATGTCTTTGCGGAAACCACATAAAAAAGGACAATGTTTACAGTCAACGTTTGTTTAACATAAAACAAAGCAGCTTTTTTGCTTCTCTTTCTAAACCTGACGACACTTGAAACCTTAGTTCAAATGTCAACTCGACACCCGACCTGATGTTGTTTTACTTACCATGTCACATTATCTTTTGTTAACGAATCTCAAAATTTCTGTTTTTCTTTACTACATTCTAAACAGACAACTTTCAAACAGTTCTGGAAAAATTGGCGTTGTAACAAACTCGTAGGCAGCGGGGGTGGGCGAGGTAACCACTTCCTCTTCCCCTTCCCCCAGGAGCTAAAACGGTTCCTTAGTGGGGTCGTAAACATACTACAAAATAATATGATAATGTAGGATAGACAATTTGAATGCATAAAGGATCTTGAATTTCTTTTAAGATTTGTATGATCCAAATGTGTGGTTCCAGTTCTTAATGTATGCATCACCCCCCTTCTCACTAAAAATCCTGGATATGGGAATGTGTGAGGGGAGCCTGTCAGAGCATGTTCTGGCTTGTGAGGTGCTAAGCGGTATGAAGGGCGCTTGCTTACGTTCTACCTGGCAGTTTAGATGCTTCAAAGTCATCTTAACAACCTGATCGATATGCTCATAAAGATTATCTGTGAAACAACTTTCAAAAACTACGGTGAAAGACATAAAGAACCGTCTAAATAATTCACTGCCTGCAGAACACGATCCTTCATACTCCTTAAGACGAAAAAGACGGTTTTTTTCCAAAGTTGGAAGCAAAACGTTTTAACAATACGTTCATATTGAGCTCATATGTAAACAGCAATACCTTGTCGATCGATTGTCGATGAAATGTACGTTTGACTTTGTATAGTTCCGGCATATACATATGGCCTTACATCTACTCGTAACTATCTCCTTTACATACGATATTGATATGTTTATAGTGTATCATGATAGGGCTGAAATCGTATTTTGTAAGTAAACCATCTATCTATCTATCTATTTACCTATCTATCTGTCTATCTGTCTATCTATCTATCTATCTATCTATCTATCCATCCATCCATCCATCCATCCATCCATCCATCCATCCATCTATCTATCTATCTATCTAT
>JAOBRG010141991.1:0-18798 GCA_027574985.1 Umimayanthus nakama | reverse complement strand
AGAAGGGGATTTTAAGGGGGATTTTAACTTTCGTCGAGCGATTAAATAGGAGCCACTGGCTCGGGAGAACGGGCAACCGCTCCCTTCGCATCGACGTTAAATAACAGTTGTTTTTTTTTTTAACTAAACATGTTTGTGTGTGAATGCAGCATAAGACTAAGAAACAACTTATAAATATTAATACTCCAAATATACCTTACTTGTGATCATCAAGCCGAATAAATCGCAACTGAAATTAGACCTATCTCAACATTTGGAGTATTTCTACAATCGATACAGTAGAGCTTGAGGAAAATAATACAATATTTTAAAAAGAAAAGTACACTCCGGATTTCATGATGATTCTAAATACCAGCCTGGGTTAATCTTACGTTGCTCTTTGATTTGAGCCTCGTTGTTCTTACAAAAATATTCTTATAAAAAATCCGTGTATTTGGGATGAAGTAAAGTACTATAGCGAGAAAAAGTAATAAAAATACTAGACTTAAAGAAGCAACGAATCTAGGCCTCTAGGTTATAGTAAGATTGTACCACATCCATTATAAATTGGCTGGATAGTTTCACTGATGATAAATCTTTCATTGAAATAACATAAAAGAATAGCCGATTTGTATTACTCAAACATTAATATTGCATCGATTTCATTGTATTGTACTTTATCGCAGTGTATCATATTATATGGTTTTGTCTACATACTTGTATGCATCGTGTATCATCGTATTTTATTATCAATGCCTCGGCCCGAGTAAAGAATGGAGCCGAAACCTCAACTCGGTGCCTTCGGCCCGAGTTAAAAAAAGTACTACATACAGAACTGCTGCTTCTTTTCTTTTTACTCAAAGTATTATTGATCAAAGTGAATTAGTTCTGCAAAGGGAATAGATTTTTTTTAAATAAAACAAATGGTATTGTCAAAAGTCGATTCATTTTGGCGCCAACTCACTTTAGAACTTATTGCCGAGAACTCATTACCCATCCGTTTTCCTTGTGAAATAGCAATCTGCACCACTTTCATAACATTTAAGGTAGAATTGTATCTGGGTTTCATTGTAGTAGAACTTGTTTTCAGCCAAGCATTGGGAACTGATTTCGCATCGAAAGCGTGAAACACTGAAAAGCGGGTTAGTTTGTCTTGAAGTACTCTGCTAGGAAAATGATAAATGAAGCCGCTGGCTGCTGCGGAACTGCGGAGTGCGGTCTCATGGCATGCGTTAAACAAGTTTCTAGTGATGTTTTCTTGCATTTTTGATGAAGGAGTGAACAAAGCTGTCATTTTAGTGTGCAAATTAATCACGTGCAAGATTCTTACAAAGAATTACTGAGATTACCGGCTTATCATTCGAGTAGTTTTAGGACAAGTTTTCTTCAGCGATGATATCAGATCAATGTTGCAAATATTTATGCCCATAAATGGATTGACTCAACGATGTGGTCCGGTTGCTCGTTTTGTTCTTATGCAGGCGATAACTATCGCTTTTTAAAACTATTGCTTTTTAAATTTTTTTAATAATTCTAACAACTTCATCGCCGGGAGTAATATGCTATCCTTAGATTCCGAACATGGGTAGTTTGTAATAAACATCTGCATTTTTCTCAATTTTATTGAAGGTTTTACGATATTTTTACCTACAATCTGTGGTTGGCGAAAGCTGTTGAGTGTTGTGGCTGCTCTGCAAGTGAATTGAATTGTCTTGCTTAAGTTTTGTTTCGTTAAATTATTTTCGTTAAATTGTTTTGTTTAGTTTAATTATGTAAATTATTCTTGTAAATCTGAATAGATAAACAAAGCAACGCTCCAATCTTAACTGCTACACCCTTGGGGCTGCTTTAAGTATCTATAGATTAATTAAAACACTTGAATGAATCATTTAAACAATACTTGCATGCGATCTTTGGTGGCCGCCATTACAACTGTAATCTAAATTTTTGATGTATTGAGTGCCTCACAAAGTAGCAAGGTACGGCTAACAAACAAACAAAGTAGTCTGAACGCATTGCCACTGCAGCAACACCATGTCTTGACAAGTTTAATGGCAACATTCCGAGTAGTCGTGCTACTCTATCTCAAGTAAGAGCTTGAGTGACGTGAAATTACAAGGGTTCTGGAATTTATGATTTCGCTTCACTCAAGCTTGCGCTTGATAAAGAGTAACACGGCCACTCGAAGTAATGTCCTTAAACCTGCTTGAAAACGATACTGTTGTAGCAGCCAAGCTTTTTTACTCAGTTTGCTATTCGCTTTTTCCATCTCTCTATGATAACTTCAACATTTTAGTATACAATATCTGCAAAGCACTAATGCATTTGACATTGTCATTTTAAATACATTTCTTGATTTCTTTTGTCATTATCTTCTTTCATTTCATTTAGCTATCTTTCGTGTCACTGACTATACTTTACTTATTTCTCATAAACTAAATTGTAACCCGTGGCCTGCCATTGATTAGTCTTAACTATAAGTAGGCCACTGGAGTTGTAATGAATGTAAGTCTTCATTTTATCAGTAAACTTGAACCAAGCATACAGATTTGTGTGAATACACCTCATATAGTGACGTCCATTTCATCCATCTCTAAAACAAGAGCTCTCACATCGAGTCAGTAGACTGCAGTTTATTTTACGTCTTATGATCCTTTGCATTCAGAAGACGTTACATAACAAAGTTTTATGGTTATAGCCAATAACTCAGCCTTTCAGTGCCTTTACTGATTACTGTGTGATCTCGGTTTAGACAATGATTTGTTTGAAAGTTGTATTATGTAATAACCCGCGCCAAATAAATGCTTGAGATAACTGGTAGCTTAAAATATAAACCTGACACGTATCACAAACAAGTCACAATGCACAACACCATAGAAGTGGGCATTTTCTCGGCAGTTGTTTATCATTGCAACGTCGCCTTTAGCGTTGAGAATGTATAACATTGTTGTAAGTCTTTTTTTGTTAACAATTAGGTTTCTTAATTTCTTGCTTGTACACTTCACAGCTTTTAGGTTTTACTCAACTGTAACGTCTTAAGAACATTTGAGTTCCAGTTCTAGTAGCAACTATTGACTATGACGAAGTGAATTATTTTGATAAATTACTTGGTTCATACTTCACAGGTGAGGTGTCTTTGCGTGTTATTTGGTCACGTGACAAGGGCGGTTGTCGTGGTAGTAGCAGCTAGCCATGGATAAGGCTCCAGGCCTGGATACTAAGCAAAAAGTACCCATGCGCCTTTCGACCTCTAGCCTCGATCCAAAGTCAGCAGACAGGAGGTAAAAATTGACAAGATTCGGAGTTTACGTCGGTGTAATAACCTCACCACTGGTGTAATATTGCTCCCTGAGAGAGATTGCACTCATACTCTACAAAAGCTACTTCAATTTTTGGAGTTGCATTCTGTCCTGAAACTCCTTTTACTAAACCAATTTTGCCAATCTATCCAACTATATCTGACCCTGTGACGTCATCTGCAAAACTGTGTATCACTAAGCCTGCTCTTAAAGCAGTATACTTTTGACCATGACAACCTTTTTTGAAATAGCTGTAAACAACTAACCCTGACAAAACACTTGGACTTACACATTGAACATTGTTCAACCTAAGACAAAACAGCTCTGTACGCTCTGTCTGTAGTTTATTGAGCTTCATAACAAGTTGGTTCTATCAAAGTCTAGTGTTAGTTGTATTAGCTGAGCACTGCCAGATTTGAGCTTTTACACCGAGGTAGAGCTAAACTTGTTAATGTATCCTAGTGTTTCCTGCACTCTGATTGGTTTCCAGCGGCTGTGATATTAGAGAATTTATCACATGTTATCACACTCTTTGAGTCTGTCATATCGCTGCTTTGAACAACCAATCAGAAAACAGAAAAGCTGAAACAGCCAAAGTGATTTCGAACGTCAACAAAAGAACTGTCTTATGTTTATAAAACACGATTTTAAAATGGCTAAAATTAACTCGTAATTAAGACTCGTGTTGTGTAGTTTTGTTCTGAAATCATGCTCGTGGCTTCAAACCGAACTCGTGTTGCAAGTTCGTTCAATTTTGAAATCCCGCTTATGGCTTCAGACCAAATTGCGCTCCACTCACTGGTCAGTTAGTTATCATTTGATTGAATGGCTTAATTGGTAATTCTTCTTGCTACGTTTTTGTAAGGGTGCAGTAGCTTTTATTCCATGCCAAAGAAAATATAGCCAATCAGAAGCCAGGAAACCCATTGCATATTCTTTGTTATTATATGGCTGAATGATTCCGCGCGCTGTGGTTGGTCTATTCCAGGTCCGTAAAGTAGCCGTACGGACCGCTAGCTCTCGATCACCTTTTCAAAACCGGAATAATTAACTAAGCAATATAATAAATAAACATCTTGTTAGCCTTGTTTGCTTGTTCCTTATGGCAAGTTATGGATCCTCGCTTTTTCCTTTCTTGTTTTCGTGGCCCCGCGCGCTTCGCGCTTGGGCCATGAAAGGAAGGAAAAAAACTCGGTCTATAACTTGCCGTACGGACCTTTCACTCGACCAATCAGAGGTATGTATGCAGCGAGTAATATACCACGGGTGGTATTCCACTCTACTTTCCCGTCATTACTTGCCATTGACATTTTGTCCTTTTGAAGATTTCCTAAAATCAGCTCCGGCGATTTTTAACTCCTGCAGTACTAAATACAGTAGACTTTTTTCATCATTGGAAAGGAACGTGACTCTATGTTACTAGCTTGTTTCCTTCCGTAAAGAGTTTAGCGCTGAGTTGAAGTTGCACTTTCTTGTAAAGATTAGAGTTTGAAAAGACAGTGAAGCTTCAAGTTGATTTAAAAACTCATAGATTGAAAGACTTTATTGTACAATGAACGCATGTACAGAAAAAAAGTTTATTCATTGACTTACCGACTGTGCTGTGAGTATGGACAGAAAAGCATTAAACCGGTACGGCTTTACAAAATCTTTGTTTCCTGAATGAAAACTTGGATTCTCACTTTGTGCTGATCCGACAGTGATTCCTGATTCTATTCTGTTTCGAAACTGCCGGATTTCCGTCAATTTTAGCGATTTGTTTACCGTGGCAAGGAGTTTTTTTTATCTATTGGACAGACGTACAGGTGCTTTTTGCGCGATAACAATAGGCAAGACTGGAAGTCGCTAGAATTAATCATTGTCTGCCACCATGGAAAAATCTCCTTGTATCAAGTTTCTGTGTTACTTGCCAACTGCAGTTCGGTTAATGCAAAGGTTTTCCCTTGCGAAGTTTTCGCCGCGTCGGTTGTGTTCAACGGTACTCCTATAAATGAACAATGTCGAGACGGAGCTCACATCCACCAACAAAGAACTGCGCTTTAGAGTCGATACCAGCTCAGGCAGTTGAGAGAAGTGGAAGGTATTTATTTTGCGAACTGAATTGATTCCAATGAGAGTAACAATTTGAAACATTTCGAAATTCAGTTTTAGAAAATCAAAGTAAGCGGCTGGGATCGTCTAATCGATTATTTTTTTATATAGAATGATCAACGGATTGCCGTGCTTTTCCATTAGTTGGAAAGTCACCACATTTTACTTAAAAGGTCAGCTATTTCAAGATATACAGAGCTTAGCCCTCCGGGTAGTTTTGCTGCTAGAAGCGGCCCTGAGCCCTCATAGTTGTAACTTACTGTTTTCTTCTCGAACCATACAACCTCTGGAACATTCCATCTCGTAAACTCAAAACGGCTTCCGTCAGTATAGACGCTGTCAATTTTTACTTCAAGGACAAATTCCACGTTTATCAGCTTCCATTAATCTTAAGCTTGCCATTGTAGTAATAAGTTTTGTTTCATTTTGAACTCGTATATTTTTAGGGTTTTTAATGTAAAGGGTGAGAGTATCAACTTGGACGTAACTGTCACTGCTACATGCATCTAGTCAATTGTTTCTTGCTTTGCTAGTCTTGTATATTTCTGTTGTTTTCAAAACCATTTGCCGTGACGAAGTGAATAAAATGATATAAATTAAACTAAAGTTAACTAGATTGTTTACAACTTGGCACAGAAAAAACCTTTACGGGGAGCTTTCATCCGTTCATATATTCAAGAATTAGGCTATTTGGAGAAGCATTTAGCACCTCTCAACTAATCTAAAACAAATTGGCATTTAATGGTTTTCCGCCTCCTGTCATCGTCTGGTTTAAAATGTTACGTTTGAAGAAAAGAAATCAATTCTGAAAGATAGGCCACAACTGACACTGATTTTGTCTTCGTCCATTAGTTGTTTGAAAGATAAGGTTACTTGAAAATGTTTCTAAAACTGAGATGCTTGTGGCCAAGGATAAGTTTTTTCCGACTTGGGTCAAAGGTCAAGAAAGACTTTCTAAGAAACAAGCTACAATATGGAATTAGTTTAGAATATTATTTCAAAAAGTTTAATGAGACAAAGGCAATGCATCTTAATTTATTTTTGATACGGATGTTTTGAGTGAACCGCTTAACCAGTAGTTACTCATTCTCGTACCTAGTGCCTGTTAAGGGCACGCAAAGGATAGTGGTTCGTCCTGCCCAAAACCCTTTGCGCGCCCTTCATTTCCTTCCCAAAATCCTCTGCGTCTCCTCTTTTCCACCACCTAAAGGCGACTGGGTACGAGTCTGGTAGTTACTTATAAACATAAACATTTTTGATGCCGGAAAAGAATTTTGCTACAAACGGTCTGTTTACAAAGTGTTTACCTCGAAAGTGCTATTTTCTAATGAAATAATACCCTGTAGTCTTGTCTACTAAAAGCTTACATGCTAAAGAAACAGGTTTTTTCCAGACACGGCAGCATAATTAATTATTAACACAGTATAATATATAATTTCGTCGGGTACTAGTTGAAATGAGCTGTGTTTTGGTGACAGTCCACAACACCGGCATTGCCATTAGCCTACTGTTGTCGACAAGGGTGTGGGGTCTATAAAGCCCCCGACTGACGCCCTGGAGACGTCGAGAGACTAGATCTAGACCCAAGGCTTTTAAGCCCCTGTCCACATACGGTGTTGCGAAAGAAGGTCTCGACCACTCGACCAGGCCGGGGAACGGGTTTTGTTCGATATACCAAGTGACAATGAGCCCTGAGTTGCGTCACAAAGAACGCAACAATGTACTGTCACCATGAAACAATGAACGATGGCACCTCACTTGGCATATAGAGCATCACCCTGAGGATCGAACCCGAAACTTCTACTTGATAGTCAGAAATCTTACTAGCTGCGCTAATCTCGCGTGGCTTTCAACAATTTTCAATAAATTGTTTTTAACATTTTTAGCTAACTTAAAGCTTTTATTCACTAAAGGAAATTTTACATACTGGGTCTGCGTAAGTGGCCGGTGCTGATTTATATCCAGCTAAAAGTGAAAACACGTTTTTTGTGTTCTGAACTGAGTCAAAAAAACCTCATTGTAAGCTCCACCACGGGCACCTTAATAAGGCAAAACGTCTACCTCGTTTTTTTTATCCTGTCCTTCAATTCTACCATCACTACCATGCATTTGCCATCATTGAACCCCTATTAACCTCATTTTTGCCATAAGTTGCCAAAAAAGCCAAAGTTTTGCCTCACTGAATTTCCTGCGAAGGAGGCTACCTCAATGTAGTTTTGCCAATTTTTTTGAAAATAGTTGCTTTAAAGCATGGTTGTGTTTTTATCTTTGGAAACAAGTGAATCTTCCTTTATGCGGCGTAGGTGTCACTTCAGTCTGAACACAATTGCATTAAACTATTGTTTGCAACTGTGTACATTGGATTATGACAGCCTCGCATCAATCAGATGAAAATATTCATTATTGAGTCAGCGAATTGTGAGCCAGCACACGGAAGCATTGCTCAACATTTAGTTTCTAATTTTGACAAAAAAAAAAGCTTCACAGCGGATCCATTGAGCGGAGTCAGACAACTCGACTAGTCTTGTGTTTTATCTACGGGATGTGAGTTGTCCATATCAAACTCTAAATGTTCTTCGGACGGCTAAAGTGAGTACAAATTTATGGAAAGTGTTTACCTCGAAAGTGAATATTTCTTGTCGAAGCTCTATCTTTACCATGTTTATATAACTCCCAATCATTATGCTGCAAGAAGAAGCGATATGATAGCCTTTAGGTTGTACTTTTGAAAGTCATTGTAAGCGCTGAAAAGAAACCGATAAGCGTTCTTCGTGATCTTGTATTTGTGCAAGATATTAGCAACTTAAAGGGTTCGATCCATTCGCTGTAGGAGAGAGCGCAAGGTGGGAGTTTTAATCTCTTTGAAGGGTTATTTATAGCGTGTTGAATGTTGAGGCATAGTAAGCAAAACTTTCTTGATTAGAAAGACATCAAAACTTGATGCTGTCATTTTTATGAACCCAACGCCACGTGATTAATGATTTACACCACTAAAACGAGACGGGTTTGAGGAAAATGGAGAACTCCCCGCGAAAGAGCAGCTGGTTTTGTTTTGACTTTGACTGAGATGACAAGAATTGAAGTCACCACTTGGCTGATTTGCATTTTGGAGTTTAATTTTTCCTTTTGTCAGTCACCATGGACAGAGATTTTTCTTTCTTGCAAAAAGTCCAACAGTTTCAGAACTTATACTCATTCAGTTTATAAGAACGTCTAATTTTTGGGCTGAGGCTGAATGCTCTGAAATATTTTGAGGATTTCAGCCTCAAATGTTCTTTTTAAAATAGAACGTTCTTAATCATATTTGTTAGTAGTGGGTGTGCTGTTGTCAATTTCCATACACTCACAAACCAACCGCAAGCATAGAAAAGCTTCCTGGCAGGCAATAAAGAAGTATAAAAATAAAAAAAGGGTTTTAAATAAAGTTGAACATGCTTCACACTATTGGCGATGTTACAGTGACGAACTTTTAACCGAGAAATAATAGACTTCGATGTTTTTGACCATTGTCCAAACTATAAGCTCTTCGCCTTTTATACCTCAGTCTCTTTGAAAAAAGCTTTTTGTAATGAAGAGTGTATTCGAGTAACTTAAGTACACACTGTATTTATTTTATTTTATACCGAACTATAAAGAAAGAGTTGCAGCTTTATACCTTGAATATATATTCTGCTTGCTTTGTGTTTTCAGTGGCTTCGTTTGGCGCAGTCGCAGTTCTGACCAAGCTGTCTTCTGTAATCCCAATCAAATCAAATTGTGGCGTGTTTGTCTCGTACAGAACAATCACGAACAGCGCTGACTATAAATCTTGGACAGTATAAAATTTATTTTGTTCCGCGCGCCGCCATTGTTCTAGGATCAACGAACAAAAAGATTCATTTTCAGACTGTATTTGGACTCGTGCTATTTGCATAATGCTGTCACACTCGCAGATCGCCGTCCAGCTCCCAGCTCCCAGTCACCATACAATTATTGTTTGCATAATTCTGTCAGCACTCGCCGCTTTTAAATTTTAATCCATTTGTTTTCTCGAGGTCGAGATCGCGCGCAATTTGCATAATTCTATCAACACTCCGCTTTTCAGCTCGCAGTACGTTTCCATTTGCCTTCTGATCGACCCTGATCAAACTGTATTTGGTCGCGCGTTATTTGCATATTCTGTCAACGCTCGCCTGTGCTCAGTGCTCTCAGCTCGGCTCCCCAGTTTCTATTTGTCATCTCGTCCGAGATCTCGTTTCACAGTCTTGCTATTATAGATTACCGCGAAACAGTCGACGGCATCAACTTGAACTCTTTTTATCGCAGTCTGTTCTTTGCTTTTGACACCAGATAATGGACGAGGACAGAAGTGAAAGCGCGACCCGGCGAGGAAATCTTGTCAACGTAGAAAAGTAGGTCCGATTCTTACAAAACTGATTACCGCCTTTCAGCGCAACAGGCGTTCGGATGTACTTCAATTTTTTTATTCGATGTTGCGATTCCGACCTCTTTCGGGGGCGTTATCGTGACAATATTTCGCGCGGAAGTTATCTCGAAGTTCAAAGCTTGCTGTAAAATTTACTTGCAAATTCATGGACATTTAATAGTAGCGCTTGCCGTAGTGATTTAAATTATTGTTGTGTTGTTTAGCCGTTTAACATTGTTCTTTTTGGTCTTAAGCTACACAAGGTTACAACACGTATTTTCTTACTGTTGTTGCGTGGATTTGGTTGATCTTTCACATATTAATACAACCACTTATAACTGAGTTAATAAGTCAACTTGGAGTCGTGGACCAGAGAGAAAATGTTGCAGTCGGCAGACGCGGTGTGAAGCGGCGAGGCGACTCGTCTTGACCAGACTGCTTTCTTATGCATGTTGTTTGAAATGTTCCTACTGCAGCTTGTAGTTTCGAACTATACAACTAGACAGTAAATAGATTTAATAAAAACACGATCATTTTAAACCCTCTAGACTCTGCAATTTCGTCATTGGCATTGCTGGTTGATTTTTAGTTTAAGATTTTATGTGTTTTGTTTCACCCAAGCGGCAGCTGAAAAGTTTTTTTTATTATTATTATGCTTTGATAAAGGAGAAAAAGATCGGCGAAATGAGGAGATATTTGCAAACTTCACGGTTTCAGACTTTCAGTTCATCAGCTGACAGTCATTGGATAGAGTGAGTTACAGAGAGATATTGCCCGTAGCCAGAGCGCCTTTCGACCGAAACGGTGTTCTCATATGTTAAGTATTACAAATCGTTCAAAAGCGAATACAAAGCACTATGGCACATCTTAAACGGGGATAAGTCCCTTCTTAGCTGGAGACGGAAAGTGAAGAAAAGTACTTTCATGTAAACCACATGCGAGGAGCAAATATTAAACAAATAGCTTTCTCGTTTCGTGATAATCATAAAGTGTGTAAACTTACACTGAATCTGTTTTGTTTCGGATGTTTGCGGCTGTTTGCCCTGTGTCAACAATAAACAAATGGTGTTGACCTAAGAAAGAGAGAAAGGTTTTTAGAAAGGAGTTTTAACTTGCGGCTGCTACTGAATGTTTTTTTCGGTTCCGTGATAAAGCGTGTAAACTCTGACCAAAGTTGTTTTGTTTGCTGTTTTTGGCTGTTTGCCCAACTTTTGTTGGCCAGAGAATGTAGCCGGAGTTTGTTCGTTAGTAACACCGAGAGTTTTAACTTTTATTTTTCGTTGCAGACGCAGCTTCGACGATGCCCAAAGTCGGCTCAAGTGCCGAAAACTCCTCGGCATCGGAGGAAAAGAACCTTCGAAGGTGCGTGATTCGCAGTTCATGTTTGGCATAAAACTGAATTAATTCCGGCCAGACAAGTTCTATAAAACATGTCCACTTTATACTTATCAATTTTGCGAAGAAGAGCAGCCGGCATAAGCCCTTTAAATGGAAAGTGAAGAATCCATTATCTGTAGCTAGCTGCTTATAAATAAGAAAAGTGTCAGAATTTAAAGCTGTAGCGATATCTCGAAGTTTTACCAATCTTGTTTGGAATAGGATTTAATACATTGGATATTTTATAGTTCTGTAAAGTATTTATACTTTCACACGTCAATTTTGCGAAGTGGAGCAGCCAACATATTGTAAACATTTTGTATTATAGATTACACGCTTTTTTATATAAGAACAAACTTTATAAGAACACCCAGGCTGATATTTGCCCAAAAATTAAGAGCAAGCTAAGAACAATCACCATGATGAAATTTGGATCAGAGAAACTTAAGAAGTTTATTGAATCCTTGTACTCAGATTGAGAAGTACATGAATTATGAAAACAAAACTTGTCAGAATTAAGTTTGGTCATCGCCATCGGGCGCTGGAGGAGTGCTAAGTTCGCGAACGCTGTTTTGACAATAACAAACAAATATTTCTTAGTGCCGTTTTACTTGTATAGTTCCAGACAACTTACTCGCTGTTTAAAAGCTTCAAGAAATATGAACAATTTAAGAACAGTTTGATGCTGAAATCGCAAAAAAATTAAAAACAGCCCAGACTGAGCCGAAAGTTACTGGTTCTTATAAAAAAAAGCGTGTGTCGTCAAACAAGCGGTGCGATTTATAAATGATGTTGCGATCTCACGGAATAAATATCGAATACCATGTTTATAGTTTGACCTTCGAGATAATTTTAATTTCCTGAAGCAGACTGACAAGCTGTTTTTCAAAGTATTTTTATTAGAAACTTATCACTCACCACTATAATTTTTTTTAATATTTTTAAATTTAAGGAGCCCTTGATGTTTTTGTCAGTGTTACTTTTAGCTTAAAATTTGATGTGGCAATATTTTGTTTAGAAATAGCTGTTTTGTGCTTGTGTAATTTTCCTTTTGTTTTTCTCAGAAAAAGTACAAACATATAAAACACGTTTACAGCTGAAGCGTTGAATTTTTTTTTTCCTCAAGTTGTGGCCTGAGGCTGACAAATATCTCCTCAAAACAGGATAATTATTGACCGCAAGAATCCTTAGTAGTAAATATCCCATGAAAAAGCAACACTGTGATCAATCACGTATGTAAGTGTAACTTTAAGTTAGTTTAATTTCAAGAACTCAACTGCACGCTTGTTTGCTTTGAGTTACAAGAAAACTAACACTCAATTCGTTTGGTTCCAGTTAGTAACTTGATAATTACTATCTGTTTTGAGTACGGCCTTTTTTAACCCGGTACTGAAGCTATATCACTCCCAGGCCGTGAAATTTCTGGAATTACACGCGCACTTATTGGAAACAGTAACTTTAGCTACGGTTCATTTTGGTTAATAATTTTGTAACTTCGTATTCAAATTGTTCTTAATTTGTTCGTATTCTGTGCATGAGTTGAACTAAAAAGAAAAAAAAAAGAATTAAGACATTGGAAAACTAAACGTGTCTCACAGTACATGGTTTGTGCGGCTGCTCAAAAAGTTCTAAAATTGTTCTGATTTCCTCATTGATGATTGGTTGCCCGGAACAATAAAAGGGTGTTATGATGTCTTTGTTTGCTATTGACGTAAAGTTTCATCCAGCGAAAAAAGGACAACTTGAAATTGTCAATACAGAGTTCGCGAACGTCACGAGCTTGATTATCACTCTCCCAGCGCCTGATGACCCAGCTAATTTCAACAAGACTTTGTTGTCTTATGTACATTCGATCTGTGTACAAGGATTAAATACTACAATTTCTTAAGTGTTTCTGATCAAAACTTCAGCCTGGTTCTTTTAAGAACTTGTAAGCTAAGAACAATGTGATTAGAAAAATTTATGATTAAAATTTTGGGGCAAATCAAACTGGAAGTTGTTTCTATTTTGTCATTTAGTGTTCCAGCGTGTTTTGTTTTCTCAAATAATTACCAATGCAAATATACTAAAAGTTAGTCACCTCAGGCTCTGTGAACATCGCAGTAGTTACCTCGACTTCGTTTCGGTGACTATTCGCCGATATTCACGTCGCCTTTGGTGACTAATTGTTAAATAATCTTTAAAATATTGGTGGAGGGGGTGGGGGGTGTGGGGCACGTGCCCCCCTTCCTTCTGCTCTGCGGTCCCTGACAATAACGCGCGTGTCGGCGAATTTAAGGCAAAACAAATCCATGTACATGTTTTGATGTCGGTGTTCATGTTATTGAAATCACTTGTTATGCAGAGAAGCCCGACACTGAACAGAACCCCACTGACAGCTAAATGAACGATTACAGGTTGGAAATATGGAAAATTTGCAGCTGTTCAATGCCTTTTTCATAAGAAAATTTTTTATTAGAACGTTGAGGCTGTAAAATTCCCAAACTGATTTCGAGAATACCTACTGTACACGCTATTTTTTATTAGTAACATTTGATAAGAACAACGTGGCTCAAATTTGTCAAAAAATAAGAACAAGCTATAAACAATTGAGGCTCGGCTTCAAATGCAGATGTAACTGCAATTTTGTTTTTGAAAAACACAGCACATCACGTCATTTTGTAGCCTCGTCCCCAGTCATCCTCCATCGGTTCGCTCCGTTGGCCTGGTCGCTAAGCTTCTTCTTTCAAAATGGCAGAAGGCGAAGCGACAGGCGTAAGTTAGCGCCCAGACCGCCACGCTGCATAGATCGAGCCGAAGCGTTAGACTGGGGACGAGGCTAGTCATTTCGGTGTTTCATTGCAGTTCTTTCTGCAGTTAGAAAAACAGCTGAGTGTCTAGTCTGAGTGAGCAGAGAAGCCAGTGCCAAAGATACGGCTTAATAGTAAACCTATATTGTAGACATAAAACTGATAAACTTTATCGCACAATGTTCAGCAATAAAACTCCTCAAATTGCAGTAAATCTAGATTATACAATAATACAAGAAGTTTGTGCCGTAAGCACAAGCTAAGAACAAATGAGGCTTAAACCGTACAATCCTCAGCAAACTTTTCATGGCTCTTGTAAAAAAGCGTATGTTCAGTGGAGATTGTTTGCTGCTAAACTGTCTATATAAGGGCCAGTGGCGCTTGCTGTCCTACAAGCCCAAGTATCTACACAGAGTGATGTGTTTGAATAAGTTGTGTCCGAGTGGGTAGTGTAGTCAAAATAGCGTGTGTTCAGTGGAAATAATTTGCTGTTAAACGGCAAAATAACGGCTACAGCCCGAACAACATCTCCTGACGGCTACACTTTCAATAAACAGATTAATGCATGCGGAAGAAAAATTGAAATCTTGTGATATCATCACGCTGTTTCTTTTGCAAATCTCTCTGGATTTGTACTTAATACGAATATACGCCAGAGCGAAGCGAAATCAGATTAAAAACGAAAGAAACAACCGAGTTTGATGAATAGATCAGAGTCTTAAAAAGTAATAGTTCAATTATCTAGCTCAAAGTTTTGGTATTTTTTTTCTGCTATTTCCTTTACTTTTATCAAATTTTTACCTTTTTAAAAACTGTTGAGTATTCTCTCACATATGGTCAGGCTTTTGATACGTAGTTTTATCAGCTGTAAGTCTTTATTATTTGTATCACTATCATTATTATTATTGTTGTTATTAATATTATTGACAGATCTGTAAGAAAGGACCACGAATAGGAATGTTGCAATTTAGGTCAATTTGAGGCAAGTTGGACCAGAAAGGCCAGACGATATGTTAAATTACCTTTTGTTAGTGACATGAAACTAGTTTACTTCTAACATAACGCTTGTTGTTTATCATAATTTCATTATCGTTTTCAGGTATTACAGATTTTGGGACGCAACGAAACATATCTCATGAAACTCCCTCGTGGATACAGGTACTCCCACGCATGCGCAGTTCATCAAACCAACAAGGCAACACAATACAACAGATCCAACACAATACAACATGCTTACAACCAATGAAAACTAATGATACTTTTTTCTTGAATCAGTACGTTCGCAGAAAGAATTACGACGTCATTCGTGAATGGTGTTCTCCCTGGTAAAATAGTAGCCTCGTCCCCAGTCATCCTCCATCGACTCGCTTGGCTAGCCTGGCTGCTAAGCTCTTTCTTTTGGGGGCGGTGAAACAAACACGTTAGTGCCCAGTCCGACCGCGCCGCCCGTAAAGCAAAAAAGGTTAACTGGGGACGAGGCTAGTACTATAGTACTTGCTCAGCACTGTCCTTTCGTGTGTCGAGGGCGCATGACCGAAAAAATGGATATAACTTTAAAGTCCAGAAAGAGGATTGATTTTAACATGCATTTTCCCTGTCTCTTCTGCAGAATATGGCAGATCCTCACTTCAGTATTAATATTATTCTTTGCAGTAACGGTAAGTTTTTTTTGGTTTTAAAAAATGCGACTTGCCTCTACCCAGCTAACAACAACAAAACTGAGCAAAAACTAAACAGAGCTTACGAGAAAGAACAATCAAATCAAAGCCATTATTATTATTATTATTATTATTATTATTATTATTATTAATATTATTAATATTATTATTATTATTGGTATTACAATCACTGGCGAAGAGACTCGTATGCGGCGAGGACAATCCCCAGTATAATTTAAAACATTTTACAATAACATTTACAGATCAAACTAGCAAAAAGAAACTTACAATCATTTTGCATTAAGACGATCACAGAATAAGCTAACAACTGTGAAGACTGTCAGTGGATCTGTAGGGACGAACAGTTTTCTGAAAATTGTTGGATTAACTAATCAAGAAGAGTTTTACCAGATACTTTCAAAATCCATCAGGCGTTGGCCTTCCCCGGCACGTGTCTAATCGCACTCGGAGTCAACGACCCATTGGCTAGCTCGTTATGTGCCAGGCTTCTTGGCGGAGCGCTCGTAGGTAAGCTTTAAGTCGCTTCCAATTTGCCCGCTTTGCCGGTGTGACGTGTCTGTTGTTTTGAGAATTTAAAAGTAGCGGAATGTACAGGTTCTCAGAACTTGTTCTAGCCAGAGTGACCCTGCTAGTAGAGCTTTTAATACATGTACACGTTTCCAGAGTAGAGCTTTACATGTACTTTATAATTCCACCGTAGGTATTGCTGTAATATCGTGGAACACCGAACCGTTGTCCGCGTCTGTCGTATGGTAAGTAACCTCAAAGATCAAGAGTTTTGTTTCAACTTTTACTTTTCAGTTTTCCATTACAACAATAAACGAAACTTTAATACTTTTGAAAAACTCGCTCGTGCAAAATAATTGGCAGTGCCAGCTGAGGGCCTTATTAATGTTGTGCCGGATAGGTTTCTGTCCGAAAGCAACCGAGATTATGATCTAACCAATTGATCGTTATTCATCGGCAGGAACACTTTGATGCTTCAGAACGTGTACGCTGGAATCGCCAGTTTGTGTGAGTATCAAAATGCTTTTTTTTTGGGGGGGGGGGGGGAAGGGGGGGAAGGGGAGGGTTGCAAATTTGGCCGAGCATAACAAAGGGGAGTTCGGGGTAAATCTCTCGGAAAAATTCTATTCCTTAAATGCTGCAAATGTATCAAATTCTTAAAACTAGCTTATATTTATGGGAATCTCAACTACTAAAACTTTTATCCCTCCATAATTATGAGGGGGAACCTCCGCCCCTCCACTAGCTACGGCGCTAATCAATGGAGGACGTGTTGTAAAATTTTGCAGGAATTTTTAATTTTTTGACCTTTTGATAAATTTAAAACTAACTTTTGGAGTAATTACTTAATGGACGAAAGCCAGTTCGTATGCTATCCCGGAAGAGTGGCACTAGCTCGCTTAGGAACAGCGTGTGTTGCCTGCGTTCTGAAAACTACTTTTCCCTCATTTAAACCTCCCGCTTGTTCACCCTGAACGACCTTTGCACCCCCCCCCCCAAGCTCTACAGATGACGATTTCCGCTTACCCGACTGAAATGAACCTTATTTATGTTCTTGCAGCTGTAATCTGCTCATTTCTCAGCCGACCCTCCAAGTTTTTGTTGGGCGTATTCACCCTCCATTTTGTGCTGTTCGTGGGAAGCCTGGCATATTTCATTCACATCCGGAACCTGCACAAACCGACGCCAGAAAAGCCCAACCAACTAATCGACTCACAAGAGAACCACGTGGACTGAGTTAAAGACAATAAAAATTCCTTGTTTGACTTCTGACACGATGTAAAGGTGCAGCAGATCAAAGTTGTACGAAGAAAAGTAACGTGACAGTTAAATGTTGGTGGCGTGACAGTCACGCGATAATTTTGTGAACGTATATGACGGCACAATGAGTACGACTTCGATTGCGAGATTAACTTTTTTGTACGACCAAATTGCTAACTTCGTGGCCGTACTTCTGTTCATTAGAAGAGTTGCCGAAGACCTAGTCAGCATGACGAGCTCAAAAGCTAAGACGTCGCAATCCTAGGCAAACGTAAACGGGTCTACAAGTAGTCGTACTCGAAGTCAAACTCAAATTTGAAGTCAAATATAAAAGTCTCTAAGAAGTCTTACTCGTAGTCAAACTCTTTCTCGCAGTCAAATTAAAAGGGCCATGAAAAGTCTTACTCGTATTCAAACATTTTCTCGAAGTCAAATGAAAAGGGCTACGATAAGTCGTACTCGTAGTCAAATCTAAAGGTCTCTAAGAAGTCGTACTCGTAGTCAAATCTAAAAGTCTCCGAGAAGTCGTACTCGTAGTCTAAACTCTTTAATACTCGTAGTCAAATCTAAAGGTCTCTTAGTCAAACTCGTACTCGTAGTCAAATCTAAAGTTCTCTAAGAAGTCGTACTCGTAGTCAAATCTTGAGGTCTTTAAGAAGTCGTACTCGCAGTCAAATCTAAAGGTCTCTAAGAGGTCGTACTCGTAGTCAAATCTAAAGGTCTTTAAGAAGTCGTACTCGTAGTCAAATCTAAAGGTCTCTAAGAAGTCGTACTCGCAGTCAAATCTAAAGGTTACTTAGAAGTCGTACTCGCAGTCAAATCCAAAGGTCTCTAAGACGTTGTACTTGTAGTCAAACTCGTACTCGTAGCGGTCAGATCTAAAGGTCTCTAAGAAGTCGTACTCGGAGTCCAACTCGTACTCGTTGTGAAGACTTAGGGTCTTTAAAATTGGCTATTTCATAATTGAATATAATCAATTTTCATTCTATAAATCGAGGTCACCATTGCGTCTATTAGTTAGCTGTGCGGCAGTTATATTTTCTCCTCAATCCCTACTTTCCTCTGACGAAGGACTAACCCCCTTATTTTGTATTCGATTTTGTTATTTAACGCTTTGTTAGAATTTATCTTTAGATGTTACACTCTTTTCTTTTAAGAGCCTTTGTATATGACCGTGATGCTGAAAAATGCACAAAGTTTAAGAACATAGGACCGTGACTGGTTCGGCCAAAGCATTTTTTCACTGAAACGAAAACAGCAAAGAGGAAAAATTGGCCGTTTTTTCTTTTTTCGATTTTTTATTTTGATGAGAAAATCGGACAAAACGCGGCAGAGTTTTTTTAAGAAACCCAGTTCGTCCATCCCTCTTTTCAAATCTAAAGAAATAATGAGTTATAAAATTTTAAGCCTTC
>JAOBRG010141881.1:0-18809 GCA_027574985.1 Umimayanthus nakama | reverse complement strand
TCAACTCGTGAGATATTTTGGCCACTCGAAGATAAAATCCATATCTTTTGGAAACCGTGTAATATCCTCTATATATCCGGGTTTCTCTGAAAGACGAAAGGTTCAAATATAAGTATAGCGGAGGATTTGGCGTAGTGGTAAGATATTTGCTTCCCGACAGACTTTATCACGGTTTCAGCCGCCACCTTGGCGGGTAGGTAAAGTGGTTCAAAATAAGAGGGTTTGTATGGAAATTCGGCGTCAAATATCTTTTATAACACTTTAATTTTATAAAAGCTACCAGTTGAAAGCTTTAATGTTAGGAGAGCCGGAGGAACTGAATGCCAAAACTTTAGGCATGTAGCTGCACACGAGGGGGTATAGCTAAAATTTTAGTTTTTCCATACACTTGTTTTGATTTTCGTTGCGCCGGTGAAACACAACTGACAACAGAGAAATGTATGGAAAAATTCAAGTTGCGATTAGAAGCTTTCGTGTGCGGCTACACAGTCCAAATATTTCAACTACCCCGCCAAGCCCATCCCCTTCAAAACTTAACGGTTCCAGGCCTTAAATGTAGCTTGAATCCGGTCCGCAATTTAAGGTATAACGACAACGCCTTCCCACAGTCTTCAAGTCTACTTTCTTCCATCTACAGGGGAGCGCACTTTCTCAACAGCCATTTCTAGATTCTGGGACGAACTGCCACCTACCAACACAAGAAACTCTGAACCTATCAACCAAATTAAGTCCCTACTAAAACACATTCGATCGGAATTTAGTTAGTTAGTTTCAATTACATAAAAAGCTCTGTGTTCTAGTCATGCAAACGCACTGAGGCCTACTATATGCGCCCTAAGAACTGTAATTATTATTAATATTATTATTGTTGTTATTATTATTATGAATAGTATTATTGTTACTAATATTATTATTATCATTGGCATAACCATAATGATTATTATTATTATTATTATTATTATTATTACTATTACGGTATTGTTGGTCTTTTAACATTATCAATATTATAACTATGACTGTTATTATCATCACTATTACTGTTAATACCATTGTTATTATTGTTGTTTTTACAACTATTTGAGGAAATATCATGCAGCGACAGTTGTAAACTCACCCGTTTTTTTCTTGTAGTGACTGAGGTGTTCTAGTATCATCCTTTTGAGAGTTAATCCGGTCAACTGACAGTTTCACAGTTCTACCGGTAGATATTCGAGAATCGGTTGTCTTGCCATTAAACAGTCTCGATAACCGTGCTTTAATGCTATTGCTATACCGAGTGTTGGGTATTGGAGGAGAATCGTCCACACTCTTGAGAGGAATTGCCTCCTCCAACTTCGAAGCCGAAGAAGAACATTCTAAAGACACGTTAGGATGTTTTTGTCTTGACAATACTTCTTGAAGTTCTCTTTTGGATTTAGATTTGGACATAGTTTTGTTATCTTCTTTGAAATTGATATTGTTACTAGTCCTTGGTACATTAACTTCAGTTTCGGACACTCTTGTACAGACAAACTGGGAACTTCCAACGATTTGTTCTTTCATACGTTGTGGCCTTAAGACTTCTTCCTCTTGAACTGTATCTATGTTTCTTGCTAAATTGGTCGTTGGCATGACGTACTCATCGTGACTCTTTATAAGTGAATTACGTGAGTTCGGCTTCGGTATATTATCACGCGACCTGCTTGGTGTAACGGCGGGAGATGTCAGTGGGCGCACTGTGGGAGCCAGGTGCTTGATGGGAGTCCGCAGGTTATAAGATTGCGTGACGCCAGTGTTCTTGCGTGACTGAGGAACCTTCAGTACAGGGGTTCTTGTCCTTCGGGCAGGTGAATGAGTTTCTCGGAAACTCAATTCTGCAGTAGTTTTGGGCCTTAAGTTACCCAGCTTGTCCATATCAGACATCTTTACTCTGTTCAATGCTTTGTTTAAGTTATCTGAACGACTTCCACTTCTAATTTCCTGTGGCATAAAAAAAACGGTCAGCACTTCACTTTATGGCACTTATAATTATGACCGTGATCTGACAATATCAATGAGACCTTTAGGTTTGACAACCAGTACGACTTCGACTGTGAGAACGACTTTTTGGTGAGACTAAATTCTTGACGAAATTTTGCAAAATTGTTGTCCGGTCAAATCTCGAGGTTACCCAACTGTATACTACGACAATTGCTGAACATGTCGCAGTCAGCTTTACGAGTGAAATACAAAGGCCGTTACTGTAATTGCAATAAGAAGTAAAAAAACCAGAACGATAGAAATAAAAGATGATAAGTTAAACCTAGGAAGAATTTAAAAACTTGTGTTATATTATTTATCTTATACCACCAACTTTTATCTTAAGTAAAACTTGGCGTGATAATATGTACAGAAATAATAATAATTCCAGGCAATGGTTCAATTTTTAATAAAGGATTGAAAGGGAGATTCAGAAAATTAATATAGAAGCAAAAGCACTAAATGTTTATTATAATTAATTATTACTTTTGTTATTATTTCTATTAAAATTATCATTGTTGTTGTTGATATTATTATTATTATTATTATTTTAATCATCATTATTATCATCATCATTGTGCAGCATTTTTATTGTACACTTTTTTAAATTGAATATTTTTATACCGGTCTCGAATTTTTTAACAGATTTTATGGACACATTTCTCCATAGTTTTAAAATACTTTTGTAATTACCTTTTAGACTTGCATCTTTTGAAATACTGTTTAATTATTATTATTATTATCATATTATCAATGTTATTATTCATATTATTATTATTATTGTATTATTATTATTATTATTATTATTGTTGTTATTATTCATATTATTATTATTATCTATATTATTGTTATTATTATTGTTATTACTATTACTATTATTATTAAAGTAAACTACTGCATAGTGCAAACAAAGATGAAGAACAGCGAACCAACCCCAACTTTCAGTTTAGGAAGGTTGTTATTTAAGGTAAGCTTGAAGTCTCTGTCATCGCTCCAAAAATGGTGATCACTTTTAGTCCTTTCAACAGTTCCTGGTCTTGGAGTCAGTGCCTCTTCCTTTCTCAACTCTTTGGCTCTGGGGAGAGTGAATCAAAAAAGGTAACTTAAAAGAAAAGTGCAGTTTATTTTACTAAAACGATCAAAATATGTTCTTTGTTTAAAGTTAAACATTATCGCAATATACAAGCATCCTAGAACTTTGAACCGATATTGATGTAAAAAAGCAAAAAATGTTTAAATATTGAAAGCAGTTAAGTTGGTTTCCACCTGTTTTTCCTTCAACTGCGCCACTGAACTTTTCCAAAGGCCATCTCAATTATCAAACATTAGTGCACGTTTCTCCTTTTGTTTACTTAGTGTTGCAACAACTTTTAGCTTATCAACTCTTTCAAGGAGACATCGCCGTCGTACAACCATTTCTACTGTGAATGGCTCAAATAGTTGCCGTTGTGGACGACTCTTACTTTGGAGTTACAATAAGAAGCCTGATTAAGGGAGACGAGTTTCTCTGCAATCCCATAGTCGCCGTTGGTTTTCCTAAGTGTTTCATGCTCAACGTTGTTGTAGTAACTAGTAAGAGTTTCGAGTTTACGTTTTACCTTAAGGGGGTGCAACAGGGCAGATTTTGGTGGTTATTAGAGGAGTTTGAGAGGATATTCAAAAGGGGAAAAAAGTTAATAGGACGCAACAAACACTTTCCCTAAGCAAGCAAGTGCCACTCCACTGTATGACGTTATTGAGCCTGAAAATTCAATCCTACGCTGTTACTCCCAGTTAAATGATGAGCAGCCTTCTTATTTAGATGAGAATCGCATCGATTTTTTTAAAGAAACATTTTTAAATAGATTGTTTGTTTATCATTTCGGTTTTCCTTCTTCCAAAGCTTTCTCATCTTGCATTTCGACGTTGGCCTTAATTGGTTTCGATAGTTATATACTTGGAACTATATTTACTCTGTTTTTGAGTTTGTTTTCTAACGAGTTCAACTAGAAACAACTTCAATTCACCAAAACTGCTGTCAAATGCTACAAATATTAAAGGTGTTTTGATGCCCTAAGAAAATGTCATGGCAACCAAGGTATTTGGAGATGTAATGCTAACCATCAAACGTTGCGAACAAAATAGTTCATTTATAGGTTAATCAGTTGCAACCGCACGGAATGTTACTAACAACTTCAGCTCTCAACAAGTAGCAGTTTTCTTTTTGCTACAAACATACAACCTTAGTTAACGTTGGGTGTTCTTTCTATTTCTGGTCAATCGACTAACCTGTCAGCGTATCTTAAGGTGTTTAAGGTGTTCTCACTTGCCGACATATTGGGTGAAATGTTGGCAATCATACAAGTGTGGCTGTTCCCAACGAAGGAATCTTTCAACACCTGATGTTAAAGTAAACCAACAAAAAACATAAACATCCAAGTGTTCAGCGAATTCTTACCTATGGCCTACACAGACAATGGAAGACTTGCAAAAGCAAGATAAAAACGTGGTTCTTTTTCTGCATTGGCGAGTGTGCTGAATGTGTTTTTTGATAGAAAAGGGTTGGTGCACGTGATATGTTTTCAGTTAGTCGTAAGGTTGGTTCTGAAGCTGACGTTTCGAGCGTTGGCCGTTTTAGAGAGCAGACTATGCTACTGCATACGGTAACGACTGTTCATATGCAAGTTGCTTTGTAATGATCAGCAGTCACGTACGGAAATGCACAGTTTTGAAGTTTGTTGTGATATGTAGTAGGCTTTCAACTTTGGAAACAGTTGGAAGGAAAACATTCCTAAGACGGTTTAAAGTTTAGACAAAGATTAGAATTTTGTTTTTGTTTTTGTGCAGAAACCAAACTATCTCATTTACAAATACTCCATCATTGCGTCAAACAGGACACTCAGATTTAAGCCTGTCCCAATTAGAATGTCTTGTATTGCAGTAAAACAAAATTCCATTTAAATGTGAACTGAAAACGGTATTCGTTACATGCCAATTGTAAAAAACTTTGTGTACGTTTTTTTAAAAAAAAGCTTAAAAACAATTTCAGTTGAAAGGGTCTAAAATTTATCAAGCAAAAAAGCCGGACATGAAAAAATGACGTTACAGATTGATTAACTGAAATAAATCTGAGATATTGTTTTTCCCAAAACAACAGTGTTCAAGGTTACCAAAGAACACGATCCCAAGCACCACAATCCAGTTAAATCTACGAAATAGACAAGAAAATCAAATTTTAGGAAAACGTCTGACCCAAGCATAACCTACATTCTACCACACCAATAAATTGCCAGATAATTTTGAGGAAAAGGGCTACGATATGGAAGGATTGTCTTAAATTGTCTGAAATTGCAAGCTATTTTAAGTTGGTGCGGGAATCAAAAGCCCCCGCCAACAGGCGGAGTAAGATGAAGGACTAATCAGTAACAACGTATATGTTCGAGTACGTGCCCTAAAATTGTAACGGTGAAACACTCGCAAACAGATTTACTACTAAATTTGGTAAATTCCCGTCTTTGCACCAGTTATCAGCTTAATGTTTTGTATTGTCATTTAGGTCAAGACAGAGACGAGCGAGACCACAGATAAACTGGGACAAGATCAAAAAATAAAGACCGGAACGACAGGACAAGTTTGACCGATTAGTAACGAAAGTTACGATAACCCACTAAAGACGGATTATATTTATTAAAGGACAGTTACATTACGTTTCTACCTGTGTAAGTTTGCTTTGTCTAAATGGAGTGTGCTTCGAGTCTTGGTCCAGCGCTCGGATGCACTCCTTCAGCTGTAAAATAATCATCTTTCTCAGATTATTATGGTTATTTATTGTTAATAATGCTATTACTTCTACTAATAACATTTACAATGAACGTGCATTTAAATTGCACAGTTCAGTATACAATGAAAAAACGTACTATACTTACAGAAATTAACAAAACAAAAACTTGGTTACCATTGTTAGCCTGCGCCGCAGACAGTCTGCTGGTTTACACGGTCTGTGTATTATAGTTCACGATATCTTGTTTCAAATCCCGCTGAGTCGCAAAGATGTACGTACTTACATTAGTCGCTTCTGATTGGCTTGTTTCTGTCTTGTTTCTTTCTGTTGTGTTTCTCAAGCCAATCAGAAGCGACTACATAAATCCATATGCGACTCAGTGGAATTTGAAGCAAGATATCGTGCACTAGTACGCAGTTGGTTAATACCACTGTTTGAGTAGGCAGGCTAACTGTTATCTAAAATGGGAAACATTAATAAAACCGGCCTACAGATACGATGGCGAACTTAAACACTATAGACAAAAAGCGTTGTCCTCAAATCCAGCCATAACAGCTACGGTTTCGCACTGAGGTAGGAGGGCAGTGAGTTCCACTAAGTTATATGGTGCGGCAATTGTGCATAACCATAAAAGTACTGATAAGTTTTATCACCTATTACAAAATTTTGTCACAATTTTTTTCTGTGAATACAATGTATTCTTTTCATGAAAACTAAACTAATGTCCATGTATACTTAACTGTATGCAATTTGCAATCCTTCGTTAAGGAATAGTGCAATAATCCCGGTTGAATGATAACTTACTGTCAACGTTAACCTCAGTGTCAACCTATCCCGACCTTAACCCCAAGTTTAACCCAACTTTAACCCTAGTGTTAACCTAACCTTAATTCTATAGTCAATGTTTACCCCAACCTTAAAATAAACCTTAACTTTAAACCTAACATTTTGCTTTCATCGACTCACTGATTAATAAAATAACGGTCCTCGTATCAAGTAGGCGCAAAATATTAAAGAGGGTAAATCAGATCTGAACAACAACAGCTAAAGAGAACATCGAGAAACTACTGGACAGGTTGACGAGAACGTTTTTTTTTAAATTATGTAATTACTCATTATCACACAGTCAAATTACTAAATCTGTGAACCTCAAGTATACTGCGCACATACTTACAGCAAGCAAACTTTGGTTGATTTCAGCGCCCTCCATCCGGGTTTGTTTGTCTGTATCTGTTACGTCAGCCGCTCGCTCACTCCCAGCAAGGTCAATGAACGAAAACCTTGCGAAACGACAACGTCAACAGGATTAATTCAATAATACACCGAGGGGCAAATTGCTCCGTAATTTTACACAGTGTTTCGCCACTACAGTAAAAAGGACTGGGTACCGTTCTCTGGACACCCAAACGGCAGTGCTCCAACGACTGTTTTGAACATTTTTCGTTAACAATGTTCCTAGCACTAGTTAGTTCTTATTGCACAGTACACGAGACTTTTAACAAGCAAAAAAACAATTCAATTTAGAAATCCATAGTCTGCATCACATCACGGATTGCACACGCTAAGACTGTGTATTGATTGTTCTTTTTAAAAAAAAAATAGCAGTTTCTAACGTTGCTTTCTGGGACCGTTTAGGTGGATGGAGCGGAGAACTGCACCGTTAATCTTAAGTTATAGTTGGCACGACTGGCCACGACTGGCCTTGTGGTCGCACTGGATTCCACATTAGTGTTCCTGATACTGCATAAGTACACGGGTGGTGAGGTTATGTACATAACTAAAAATTGCAATAGCAATACAGTAAATGAATGCAATAATGTTTTAGTAGCAGTACTTGCAAGAACTTGTTCAGAATATATAGCACCAGCTAACTATAGTAGCCTTGACAGGGACCGTTAGCTAGTTTACGTTTGTTGAAGCAAAAAGGTTACGAGAAATTAAGGTAAACTCCAGAAAAGAAAGCCAAAAACGCAAATACAAATACAACTACTACCTACAACAACAACAACAATACTATTTAACAATGTACAATACTTCAATTCAGTATCAAGCTCCATTAAGCGGTAGTTACGAGTCGGGTTGGTTGGGAAAGAGAATGAAACGTTTAGACAAAGCAAAGAGACCCGAATAACTGTACTAAAGTCCTATTAAGTGTCACATTGACGTCAATATCGCCTACCACTGAGGCCAAAACCTCCACCAGATTTACTGTACCTTCCAACTTCCTTGATTCCGTTTTCACCCTTCACTTCGAGTTGCAGAACTGCATGAGATCTTGATGAGTCAGCATTAACACCAGTGCTCCCAGTACTTCTAACAGTATTACCATAATCTATCACCTAAAAAATTTTATGACAACAGTCCGTTTGAAAACTGGAGCGTGCTTTCAGCATGGACGCATGAGGCGAGATGAGACGAAGATGTGTTAACAAAAGAAGAAGATGGATAAAGATAATTACCGCGTAATCTGTTTGCAACAATAGCTTTGAATTTGATATTCAAAGAACGTTTTAGGTAAAAGCGTTCAAAAACTTCTAGGGCCCAGGGCCTCAATTGGAGCGAGATAATCGGACACATCACACTTGGTTTTGAACCAGCATTCAGTCATATAAAGCTGCATTAAGCCTGGTTTCCATATTATCACTAACAATCGCCAGTTTACTGAAAATACTGTGAGGCTAATCAGCGATTATATCAGTGGAAGCGCTTTTCAGCGATCAGGCGATCGTCAGCGATTATATGGAAACACTTCTCAGCGATAGGGCGATCGTCAACGATCGTGAGCGATCCTACGCTTCAGTGATTGCAGCGATTCAGCGATCTTGAGCAATAATAAGGGAACTAGGCTTTTCAGTAAGAATCTGCCATCTGGAGAATATGTCTGGAAGACTGGAATTCCATAAAATCTAGGCTTTCCTGGAAGCGGAGTTCTCTCCTGAAAAGGCGGTCTGGCATTGAAAAAAAAACATGCAGAGCCTCAAAAATATACACTTCCATGGAAAACCTTGAGTCCAAGATACCGGTTTTTCTAATAAGTTGATTCGAATTCCTAAACTTTCTGGATAGACCAGTTAGAAAGCGTTTTTTCAAGTTCTGGCCGGAGAAGTCTATCACTATTCATATATACTCCTCTCTTAGTTGATTTTTTAAATTTCTTTTTACTTTTATTCAATATACTATTATTACCACTATTTGTATTACTACAGTTATAGTTTTATTAGCATGAAATTTAACAGAAACAAACACGTTGTTAGTGAAAAAAAAAAATCCAAACCTTCAGTTTTAGTGCTAAGAGTAGAGTGTATCCAAACATCACAATGAACCACAAGTACTCACTTGCATCAGCTCCTCCACATTCCGCACCTCTAGTTCCGTCAGACTAGTGATGCAAACTTTGTGACTGGCATTCTCTCGCGCGTGCAGCCTGAAATGGGTTGCTACTATGTCATTAAAGTATTTCATCACTGCCTATAGAGAGTACTAACGGTCTCCTACTCCCTGTCCGTTGTTCTTACAGCCTTCAGCTGTTCACGCTGCCTACAGACATGTTCAACATTTCAGCTGTGCATGTGAGCTCACTTTCCATTTACCTTACAAACTTGTTTGAGTGCTTCCTTTTTTCACATTGAACTGTTTGCGTGCAAGTTGTTTGCCATCTGCAATGGCCCAGGTATAACTTTATCAACAAGTCCAGTTCAAAAAACACGTCATTATTATTCACTGGTGAGTTATATCGAGAAGGGATAAACTAGCCTGCTAGCCGGCTGTCCGATTGGGTTAAAATCGAAAAGGTTCTTTTGGCGCGTTAAAATCGAGGGGAGGGGACTCCCTCTTTACCAGTCCTCTCCCCTCGATTTTCATGCGCCAAACTTATTTTGGAAACAAAGCCGGCTAGTAGCCTAGGGATAAACCGCTCTGCAGTTTCTCAACTAGCACACCATGCATGTTACGACTAAAGGGTGGATTAACGACAGGTAAAAACATACGGTACCTTTTAAATGTAACTTCATTGCCACACAAAAGCTCGGTCACTTTTCTTTAACAGTGAAAATGCTTTTTGGATTCTAGATAGTTTAAATTTTAAGTGATTGATTAATAAACTACTACTCCAAACAAAGCAAACAGTCAGCGCGCCATACTGTAGAAACACGAAATGGCTAAGAAGGCTACCCTTGACGTAGGCTCGGCAACACTTCCCCTTATCACTAGTAACCTTTGCACTTACTTAGCTCTGCCATTGAGTAGGTCAAACAGCTGGCCACAGTAGATCTCGTAAAAGCTGACCCATAGCCCGAGACTGTCGCCTTGTGGCCGTGAGTGGAGGGTGGAAAACATATCTCTGGCAGCCAGTACATACAGCCCCTGGACCTGGTCACTGCCTAGCATGGTGTACGTCTTGCCACTGCCAGTACAGCCGTAAGCAAAACAAGTCGCTTTACCCCTGATGAGAGGTGGAACATCAAGTTTAACAAATATGGCTTCTGTAGATTTGAGGTACCCAAATTAAAATGGACACAGCCTTGAAGATCGAATACAATATTCTCAGGCTCCACACTATCCATAATTGGTAGAAAATGGAGGCGATAAATGCTAATTAAGCAGCTAGTCAATGTCTAGTAGTGTCTTAACTGGAGACAGTGCTATAGCTAGTCTGCCAATGTATACGCATTCCTGTAACGTGATTCAAGCAACTTAGCTTAATATTTGGAAAAGAAAGAGAAAACTAATAAAAATAATAAAAGAAGAAGAGGAAGAAGAAGAAGAAGAAGAAAAGAAGCAGAAGAAGTAGAAGAAGAAGAAAAAGGAAAAAGAATCAGAAGAAGAAGAAGAAGAAGAAGAAAAGAAGTAGAAGACGAATACGATGAAGATGGATTTTACAATTCTGAAACATTATGCTTATATCAAAACTTTAGAAATATAACAAACAAGCTGAAAACAAGGAAACTAAAATCATTCTCTCCTGAAAAAATGTGTTTTCATTTGACTCTTGAAGCTACAAACGTGCAGAGCCGTTCTAAAAAAATGAGAAAGAAAACCAAATGCTGAGCGTGATGTTCCATTTAAGAACTTTCAAAGACTTGTTACGGCCAATACTAGCTAAGTAAACCTAAAAGTTTTAATACATTCTATTTTATACCTTGTGATATAAAAACAAATTAAATAGTTGTAAGACAGCACTTGGCCTTAAAGTAACTGCAGAAGAAAAGCCAAAACGTTTCGGTACTGTTAAAACTACGCACCTGTTAAAAACTGTTTCGATCAGCGGTTTGGCTGTTCTTGAGTAAACTTCTTCGTTGCTGCAGGTTTCATCAAAAGCGTCGTCAAACACAAAAGGATACTGAGGAAAGAATCAAGATATATGCATTCCTATTTGATAATTCGACTCCAAAGCTCTTTTAAAAAGTCTTAACAGTATTTCACCCCTTACCTTCTAAATATATTTAGCCGTATAACAGGTTTCTCAAAATACTCAATACTGGCGCTTTTTCAGGTACTGAATAAAACGACTTTGAAGGGAATTTTAACTGGCACGAATTTAAAAACTTTGCATGGGTTGTTTAGACGAAGAAGATGCGATTAATCGCTTAATCTTTCACTAAACAAATCACGTACAGCGCTGTCGGCCTTTACTTTTTTAGAATTATTACTTAAAGCCACTTGAGAGCAGCAAAAACACGGCTGTAGACTCTAAAGCGCCATTTTAAAGGACTATCCCCCAGCACTAATAAACGAGACAAAGTTAGTTTCAAAGATTTTCAAGGCCTTGAAAACGAGAAACAACTACAAGGACTTTCAAGAACCAGCCCTTCATGTAGCTAACGAACACGTGCGGCACATTTATGATTTTCTTCTCTGCTTGCCACTGTTTCAACTGCAGAAAGCCCTGCAGTGAAACAGTACAACATGTAATGACGTGGTGTGTTGTTCTTTTCAACAAAAAAATCCTAGTTTAATTTGCATCTGAAGACAATCCTCGATTGTTCTTGGCTAATGTTCTTCAAAATGTTTGGGGGAAAATTTGTGCTTCGTTTTTTTATAAAATAAAAAGCGTGTAAGGCGGCTGCAATACACGCTTTGCCTTTTCATAAGAGCCAGTATTTCTGCCGAGCCTCGTTGTTCTTAAGTTTTTGTACAGTTTAACCTTCAATCGTTCTTAAATTGCTCTTGTTTCCATCATGTTAATTATTCTCTTCAACAATGTCATAAAAGTTTTAGTTTGGTTTTTAAAAGCAGGTGCGGCACAGTTTTGATTTTCTTTTCTTCTCATTCAGTTTTTCTAACTGCAGAAAAACCTGCAAGGAAACATTACATGCAATGACGTGGCGTGTTGCGTTTTTCAAGAAAACCTTTCAGTTGCATTTGAATCTGAAGCCGAGTGTCTGCAACTGCAAAATCTTAGCTTGTTCTTAATTTGGCCAAATATGAGCCTCGTTGTTCTTAGACTTCTTCTAAAACTGTTCTTTAAAAAAGCGTGTGTTGCATGCAACAGTTGCAACCGTTACGTGCAATTCTGCTTCGTGCTGCTAGCCTCTGAGAAAGCAACACTTCAAATACGAGAGAAATGAAACATCAGCTCACTTTTTGCGTGTACTTGGTAAGATCCACTGCAACTTTGGGGGCATACACAGTAATGGTATCGACACCTATGACCTCTACGATGTCCAATTCACCCTCAACGTTCTCGGCGACGCTCAAAGGCCTCTTTCTAACACACACCCTGATTTTAGCCTCTGTAGACTGGTTTGAGCTCTTCTTTACTGAAGAGAGTTTCGGTTTTGAGCTTGGAACCCCATAGTTATAACCGCCTTCTGTTGTGACGACATCGGTTTTGCTTCTAAAAACAGAATCAACACTGCTAGGAGTTAAGGTCTCTGGTAGTTTATCAACTTTACACTCTGAATTTTGTACTGCAGAGTTAAAAGAACAAGACAACATTGGGTCCCGTTGATGATGCATTGTTTGCACACGTTGATTTCTTAGAAAATGCAGTTCCACACCAATATCATAAACTGGTTAACAAAACCCCAAAGCAAGGCAAAAGTAGTGAAATTATTCCTTTCAACTTTGAATAATGAATTTAATTGTTGTGATCCATTAACACCTGCCAAACTGTTCTAATTACCATTTAAGTAAAAATATGATGTACATAGACAATGACCCTTATTACAGAAACCGTCATTTGCTGCAAAATGACAGTTTCTGTACTGGGACCGGTTGCACGAAGAGTGGATAACTTTATCCAGCAGATAAATCCCTATCCAGCGGATAAAATGGGAGCATTCAAGATTAGTTTTGAATGGACAACGCGAAATGGATTTAGCCGCTGGATAGAGTTATCCACTCTTCGTGCAACTGGGCACTGGACTCTTATATATTAAATCCTACATGTATGACACACTTTCATAAAGCTAAATCAGGACGTAGCAACTGGTATACAATCCTACACGTAACACTAAATTGATATTTTACTCTAGTATAGCCAGCAGTAATCATAAAAATTATTAGTTTTAAAACATTAAAAAAATCTAGTTAAAGGGTTGTAGCCAGGGGCAGGGCTGGTTGGGGGGGGGGGGAGTGATAGACCCCTCAACACAGATGGAAGAAAAAAATACTAATAGATCTAGTTTTAACCTTAGAAGGCACAAGGTAAAAAAAGTTACACAAAGGCAAAGGGGGGGGGGCAATAAAACCCCCTCCCTCCACTTTTGAAACCTTTCATCCGATTGACTTGATGTTTGGTATATGTAAAGTACTTGTTAATTGGCAACTACATCAAAATAAATGACGTCTATGCGGCTGCCATGTTTGATTTTCAAATTTTCAGTTTTTCGAATGGAACAAATAAAACGGTGAGAAAACAACATTTAGTGATTGAATATACCAAACTGTTAGAAATAATGTGACGTTGTCAGTATTTAAGAGAAATTAGTCACAATTTTAGCAAAAAAAACCCCAACTGTTCCAGTTCTGCCAAAGCTTTTGGAGAAATGGTCAAGGAACAAAAACTTTAAACCGGCAAAAAAATTGATGGGAGGGAAGGGGGGTCAGATTGACTTCCCCCCCCCCTTGCTTATGCCTTCTAGGGTTAATGTTTCGATGCATTTGAAGCAATTTAAAGAATATTTCAAAAAAATTTCAGAGCTTTTGCCTGAAACCCCCTGGGTTTTGCTCTGCCAAGTTTGCTCCCCCCCCCCCGCCACCCCCACCCCCTCAAAAAGAAAACATTTTGCCATGCCAGTTATTATATCATGATATTCATGATTGGTTTTACGATTGGAACAATTCAAGGCAAAGCTAGCCAGCTGGCTGTAGCTAGCATCAAGCAGGGAGGAAAAATGATCCGCCCCCCACTATCTGCTAGATTTTAGACCAAAAATTAATTTGAATTTTTTTCAGTACACTGCAGTTTTTGCATGGCCTTAGCTAGCGGCGTCTAGACTTGCCACAAGTCGACCCACTAATATTTTGGTAATAGCATGGTGGTATATAGGCATGATAAAATAGTGAAAAGGGCAAAAACCAAAGACATAAATCAAACAAACAGAGCACCGAAGGCATTAGTGAGCTTTGAAGTGCAGAAGGGCACCAAAATGTTTAGAAAGAAATCGTGCAAAGGACTTTGCAGAAGTCTACCGACATCAGGTAGGGAAAGAATTGCCCCTACCCCTCTCAATTTTGAGTCTAGTTGCAGTTATATTATGGGCCTGGCAGTGCCTTGCTAGTACAAATCTAAGCTGAGATTATTGATTAACATACCTCACAATGTTTGGGGACTTTGTGGGTTTTTCAGATGTTCTGGGTTTATCCAGAAGCTGTGTCTTACTGTTGATTTTCTCAAGTGATGGACTGTCATTAAAACCCTCTCTTGTCCTCTTGGTAGCAAGCTTCTTGTCTTTCATTACTAATGCAATTTATAAATTGAAGAAAAACAGACAAAAGTGGTCTAATAAGTGACAATTTTAGTGATTTTTTAAGATACTGCGAAATTTTGGATTATTTTTGAAAGCTACACTGTATCTTAGGCTAATGGCACACAGCAAAACCATTTTCTGGTACATGTGATTTGGAACACTTTCCATGAAAATAAGTGGGGAAAATTGGGGGTCCCTTTTGAAAGTGATGATACTTGCAACAATTTACTCAGGGGCTTAAGTGATAAACCAAATTAATGTAGGTGACAGCTATATTCTTCCTTCAGTTGTTGGTGTTTAAACACCATTTTTGCGCATTTCTCTTTGTTGGTTTTAGCTGTCACAGACTTAAGCTAGTTTGAAAAGGTTATTCGTAGCTAACCTGAGAGTTACTGGTTAAACAAAAATCTTCCATTTGGTGTGACAAGAACTTCAACCAGTACCACTTCCTGTCTAGAAAACTATTCTACAACACCAAGTCTAGTACATTTTGTTTAAGTCTTCACAATAAACTGATGGCAAATTATTAGGGGAAATAGAGGCAAGTGTGTGTGTTTGGAAGTAGATTAAGGTAGATTATTCGTTGTTTTATTCAAGATCCCCCAGAGGGACAGTACTCCCAAAATTTTAGGGTTTGGGTGTTCTGCTGGGACCCCCAAAACTCACCCCTATTCCTGACCAAGAAAAGCTTTAAAATGATTTCCTGTTCTTGATTGATTCAAAGCAAGCTTAAGAGAAGCAAACCCTGATCCTGGCTCTCTGTAACAATTTTCAAGAAGTGTCAAAGGTATCTACATGACTGTGTTATTTCTTTGTTTATGATTCCTAAGGGAACCTAAAAGTTGATCTAACATGCACCACGTGCAGGGAAATTGTATGTACTGTATGTGATTGTCCAATTCAGATCTTTTTCATCCTAAAGTGCTAGTGATGCACAGCATTTCAACTTTTGCCTCCCATGGCCAAAATATTTTTCTGCATAAAATATGTATTTTTTTGCACTAATGAAAGGCCTGTACAGTCCTAAATAACTTAACAGAAAACAAATAATTACCTGATTTGTAACCCACATTATAGTTAGAATTCTCTTGTAATCTTTGGCCTTTCAATACTTTCGAACTCTTCTGCTGAAAATCTTCAGCACGTTTTCGTCTAACAGTTGAGTTATTCTTTTCTCTTGCTTTTATGTTCTGAATCAAGTGAAACAACTTCTCTCGATCACTCATGGTTGTTATTCCCAAAGATGGATAATCCTGCATAGTCAGTGACAACAAGTCATTGAAATCATTAATTCCTCGAGACTGAAAGTTGATAGAGAACTCTTCCAAGGAGAACTGTTTCAGGTAATCCTGCAGACTATTTCCAGTCATTACTACAAGCTGTTGACACAAGCTTTCCTATTGCTGTCGAGGGGAAGTCAAAATGAAAGAGTGATGATCCCTTGTGTATAGATCTTCAAATTAAATCGACGAACGCGGACCGTTTGTTACAAATTTACTTATTTAGTAAGTCTTTGTAGTTCGTGCTGGCGGAGCAGTTTATTTTTTCGAATTTAATTAATAGATCTTGCACGCATTTCTTGGCTGGTTCTTCGTAAGTCCTTAAGATAACAAAATGAAGACGTGTTCTTGTAAAACCCTGTAATGTGGCTTGTTAACGAGATTTTTTCCAAGTCAATTGTTGCATTAAACAGCAGACATTCATATTGATTTATTTGGGAAATGAAGAATAAACATTTTGTGTTCGATGAACTATTTTCCCTCCAAAGTAAACATCTCCGCATTCCATTTGTAATGCACAGCTATCATCGGTCGCCCCTAAAAGTATCGTTACTAAAAAATTGCAAAATCAGGCGAGATTCGTGTTGGTTGCCAAGTAAATAAACTCAAATTTCCCTTCTTCCCGCCACCTGCCGCCATCTTGGATTACGAGGAAAGCCCGCTGAAACTTACTTTTGGAATCCGTGGGCTCGGCTAACGTTGTGTGAAAGCGTGGTGACTGGAAACTAATACTGCAACCACAATGCTTTGCGAGTAGTTTGAAGGGAAGAAGAAGGCAGGATGGCGGCTGGTGACGTGGATGAACTGTTCGAAATCCGTACTGCTTTCTACATCGGAAACTATCAGCAGTGTATAAATGAGGCGCAAAGACTTCACGTATGTTACTTTTGTACCTGGGGAATTTTTTTTTTGTTTTATTGCGATGAATTATGGTTAAATTGGCATGTCTCTTGTTCCGTTTTAGCCGAAAAACAGAGATCTGGCAACCGAGAAAGACATTTATATGTACCGGGCCTACACAGCGCAGGTTTGTGGAATGGTTTATTGCAATCGTATGTAAGGAACTCATTTTGAACAAAAAACGCTCATGAAAAGTTTCCTTGGAGTCCCTGAGTAGGAGGTACTGCATGTTACTGCATACCAACGACCACCAACTGGCAACTCCATCTAGATCTCCCAAGGCCAAGTTTAGCTTTAAGTTGTTTTTTTGTAGTATTAGTACTCTTTTACCAGTATGAGAAAAAGAGGACCGTGACAGAAGGAAATCAGATGATTTTTCATTGTAGAAATTTATCAACAGTATCTATATCACTTAAACCCTGTAGGCTATAGATTTGATTTAAAGTATTAAGTAGTCAGACATTTTTCATTTTCATACATTTTATTACATTATATAACATTTAGAACTGGTTTACCACTATGTTAACAATTATTCCATAAATGAGTGTTGGGTATGCAGGGGTCGATCTTAACATTTTTTCTCACTGGCCAACCGGACCAGTAGTAGCAGATATTTGGTGGTCCGCAGAGAATTTCACTGGACACAGACATTTGAAACTTTTATTCTTTCCAATGAAAGAAGAACTAAACACGTAAATCACGTAGCTGTAAACCCACACTTTATAGAAAACCGTCCAGCACTGACTACAAACAGCAATGCACGCACAAAAATTCCCGCCAAAACGGACACATGACAAGCCGCTTTGGCCGGCTAACTCATTACCAGTCAGTTTCACTGACGAGAGTTCAAAACGCCTGGAACAATTTTACTCGATTTGAAAGCAGGCAAAACGAGATGTATTTCTTTAACTTTTCAGTGGTCCGTGGAAGATTTTAGTGGTCTGGGGCCAGTGGACCACCGTTAAGATCGAACCCTGGGTATGAGCTTTTAGATAGGGAATGAGGTGCAAAGCACCGAGTTGGCTATCATAAGCTCATATCCAACAAGCGTAAGTGGAATAATTTTATTATTAATACCAAAAACTGGATAAAAACATGTCGAATTTTATGGCTATTTAAGGGAAAATTTTCCGTGATAAAATTGGCACACTCCATATTTGGACAAATTACAGTATATAGGATTTATACCATGAGTAGATAGCCAATCAGATTCTGTAATTTCAACATCAAGTGCTTTGTATTTGATAATGTGAATTAAGTGTTCAAAATATTGTTTACAGTGTTCGTTCTAATAGTTAGGAACATATTATATTAGAATAATTCTTTTACTATATTGTGTCAGTTTGGGTTCCCCTGGAACATTTTATTGTTATTACTACCACTATTTTTGTTTGTTATTGATAAATATTAAATATTATTTCTTGTTATTATTATATCATATGCCAGTTTCTCTGCTTACTTGTTGTTTTCCTCTGTAGGGAAAATATGGAGTAGTATTAGATGAGATCACATCATTTTCCCCCCCAGAAGTTCAGCCTGTCAGACTTCTAGCTGATTATTTGCAGAACCCACAAAAAAAGTAAGTGGAAATATAGACAAAATTAATCACAGTTTCAGATCTAGATCCAACATATTAGATGATCTCTGTGTTACATTGTATAGGCAAAATTACATATAGGTACATACACAATCATATCAAAACTGTCAGAAACTAGAAGTTTTTCAGCTACAGCATGTAGAAGTATGGTCGACAACTCTGGTTATGACATCACACACAAAATACCCTGCCTTTTTTGGCAAATGTGAACTTTTTGATAAATTGTACTACACAATAAAAATTGCGCTGTATCCTTGAAATTCACCTGTACAGGTATATATTAGCTAACTAGAAGTAATCACAGATTATTGAAGTGCGTTCGACGATCTTTTGAAAAAAAATTGAGGTATTATCACTCTTGT
>JAOBRG010141770.1:8488-18826 GCA_027574985.1 Umimayanthus nakama | reverse complement strand
GATATGAGCTTATGATAGCCGACTCGGTGCTTCGCACCTCGTCCGCTATCTAAAAGCTCATATCCAACGCGCGTTCACATAATAATTGTTAAATATTTCGTTGCAGCCTGGAAAAAATGAGGTCAAACAATCCTTTATATCTCGGATAACCAAAACCTGTACAGTTCCGGTACGTGACCAAACTCGAGACCAAAAATTGTTCTTCATTTTGTTTTCTGTGTCTTTCAGAGATTTCTGTTTTTCATTGAAGAAATCTAAGTCACGTTTCACGCATGCACGTAAACTAAATATCCCCAAAATATTTTATAAGACCATATCACAACGCGATTAAGTGTTTTCTTTCCTTCTAGTTATCAAACTGTTAATCGTCCAAAATCAGTTAACAAACTTATTTGTAAGAGAACTAATATGTCAAAAACTAATTCTTGACTACTCGGGTAATTGATGAGTATTTTAATAGTAGTATTTTGCTGGTTCTACCACGGTTTCTATATTTTCTTTGTGACTACAACTTATTTACGTAGAAAAACCCGATAGTTTGGCCAATTTGAGACTAATTCTGCTCCTGTAGTTTGGATAAATTTGACCAAAAACGGAAGAAATAAGTGATGCATAATGTACTTGGCTTTTTTTATTAAGATGACCTCAGTGTCGAAAACGTTTATGACTTTTTAAAACATTTAACAACTTTAGCCTTTAAGTATATAAGGTTATTACAACTAACAGCAAACATGCACACAGGTGTCATGCTTTAGCGACTGGTACTTTTCTATAACAACTTTCAGTACCTGGATCACACACGCATTGATATAGTCACCATCTTCTTTTGTCGTCAACTTTACCCGGGAATGATCCCCTGCGAACAGATGAACAAAGTCATAATTCGGTCAAAATCTTTTTCTTTGATCCAGGTCGCCAAATTAGCTAACTGGAGAACCGTATACAGTATAGTACCTCACCAGCCTTATCCAACTGTTATTCAGTTGTAGTCGACCAAAGCTGATTGATACGCTCTAGAAAGTATTCCGATGTTTTGAAAAAGTAGTAATATACCGTAACACTCCGTTTTTGGTTTTAACTCCCCCAGGTTAATATAGCCCTCCCCCCCCCCCCGATTGTAAGCTACAGGCTATAAGTCTTTCACAGACCAAAAAGCCCATTCTGGATAGAGTAAATAAAGTTTCCAAAATCTTGAAGCCTTCAAATTTTAATTTGACCACCCGTTTATTACAAACCTGAGAGGAAATTTGATTGAATAATTGATCGATTGTCTTCGGTTTTCGTCCAGTGTTTCATACATATCACTAGAACGCACACGTCAAGATTTTTTAATCAAGATGTCACACTAAAGGTTTTCGTCTACCGGTTAAGAATTAAAGCCTGAATCACGGTCAGAATGCACACATTCTAAACCAGTACCACCACCAGAATGTACACATTAAGAGCATTCATATGAATGGTCACACTTTGGGTTTTCATCCCCATACCATCATAAATGTTTCAGTCCAGCTACCACGCCATTACACTAACGTAAAGTGCCATACAGCGTACACACACAACAACATACAAAGCCTGGTACTCACACGGAAGAATATCCCTATAGCGGTTCTTGGAAGGATTTCGTGCAGCTGTCTGGGTTGAGTACTTGGCAGAGTCAAGTTCTTGAATGCTGTCAAGTTTCTAAGAAAGGAAAACACGCCAGTAGAAATAGAATATCAGAGAAGTGCCGAGTTTAAGATTAAGGTTCCATGTTATAAAAAATCACTTTGTTGTTAGTTTAAATACCTCTTATTAGCCTCGGTTTCTCGGTCCGCACGGCAAGTTATGGACCGAGTTTTTTTCTTTCCTTTTATGGCCCAAGCCCGATGCGCAAGGGCTATAAAAACAAGGAAGGAAAAAACGAGGATCCATAACTTGCCGTACGGACCGAGAAAACGAGACTAATAAGATGTTTATTATATGGCTTTGTAGATAATTCCGGTTTTGAAAAGGTGATTGAAAGCTACAGGTCCGTACGGCTACTTACGGACCTGGAACTGACCAATAACTGCGCGCGAAATCAGTCAGCCATATAACAATATATCATACAACTTCGAGTTCAATTTAGAATTTATTTGCACGAGTGAGTTCAAATAAATTCTAAATTGAACGAGAAAATCGTTTGATTTCCCATTAACAGTATACATGAAAAATTTTTCAAAGCGCGCGCCGGAAGTACAACGATTTGGATCGGACGAATAAAATTGTTCTGATGGTCAAACCATAATAATAGTTTTCAAATTTCCATTTCTATTCTGTTTTCGAGTGTTTAAAGATAGATGCTCATGAAAAATGTCCTGAAATAAGTTCGAAATTGTAAACGAAAAAAGTCTGAAAGAAACTTGCACTATGTTAACTTTTTCTGCACTCAGTTAACTTTTTTTGCACTGCATTAAGAAAAAAACTGCACTGCTGTCAGCCAATCAGAGTCAGAAATTTTTTCATGTATAATATCAAAATTCAATAGCACGCAAATGAAAAAACAAATATGTTTACTGATTTGAATAAAAAAAATTAAAAAAAATACTTCAATAAATAAATAAAAATTAAATATAGAGGCGGGTTGCTTGCGTAGCGGGGTCGTAGCCAGGCGTCATTTGTGTCACGGGAGTCTCGTCATGTTTACCTTTTTTACACGGATCAAGAGTTTCAGACTTCCGGTCCAAATTCAAAAGAAAAGTGAGCACTCATTAAGTCAGGCTATTGTGTTTGGCGATGCCAAGCAATCGTCTGGCTTTTAAATAAGAGCTCACTTTTCCTTTGAATTCGGACCGGAAGTCTGAAACTATTGCTCCGTGTAATCAGACTTCACGCTTTGTTCTTTATAAGAACAAACTTTATAAGAACACCAAGGCTGACATTTGCCTAAAAAACTAAGAACAAGCTAAGAACAATCACCAGGCCGAAATTTTGATCAGAAAAATTTAAGAAATTTATTTAATCCTTGTACACAGATTGAGATGTACATCAAAACAAAACCTGTCAGAGTTAAGCTTGGTCATCGCCTTCGGGCACTGGAAGAGTGATCAAGCAAGCTCGTCAAGTTCGCGAACGCTGTACTGACAGTTTCAAACACATATTTCGTAGTGCCGTTGTACACTGATTTGTTGTTCCGAACAACTAATTCACTGTTTAAAAATATCAGAAAACAAGAACAACTTAAGAACAATTTGAGGCTGAAATCGCCAAAATATTAAGAACATCCAAGGCTGAGACGAAAGTTGCTGGTTCTTATAAAAAAAGCGTGTATCTGCGCTCGTGCTCCATTTGCTACTGCCTTCTGATCTGCGAGAGAAGTTGCTCGCCTACAAACCGCTCAGAGCGCCTGCTTGGGAGGCTAAGGATGCCGGGGAGCTCTTGAGCTGCTACTTACGCTAATACATGTAGATAGGTAGATAAATTGTTTGTTAGAAGGAATTCTAGAGTTTTCATAAGGCCAAGTGAAAAAAAGTTATGTTTAGCATCCGGATTTTGGAAAAAGGAGGTGGAAGCGGGGCATTTTTTCTTTCTTTTATGAAACTTGCTTTAACCGTTTTTTTTGAAATTATTAAAAATGACTTGAAGCACTCACTTGTGAAGTGTGAAACTGTTCGCCAATTTGGTTTCCATCGTCGAATTTTCCACTTCCAAACTGAGCAAAGATGTCGCTCAAAGTTTGCTGTCCGTTCGCAACATGCACATGCATATACAAAGCTTTATGACCTTATACTTTGATCTCATTGAAACACAAATAAAAACCACGATGGCTAAACAACTTAATTGCTTTCAAAAAGGTCGAAAGGCGAGTAGATTGAAGCGTTTACGCATCAGAGATGAGCATAAAAACGGTAGTGTAATATTTAAATGTAGTTTCAGAACATGAGAGGTAGTGTAGTAGTGCCTGGTACCGAATTATCTTTAAACAAAGCCGGCCTGAAATGTGCCTTGTTTGCTTTTGATAGCGTTAAATGTATTTGACTCGGAAACAAGAGCACAACAGGACGAGACGAAAGTTTAAAATATCTTTTATTTTCAACTTTAAGTATATTTTTACAGATTGAAAAAAAAAGGAAAAAAGGAGGCGGCTTTGAAAAAGGAAGCGGGCGGGGGCGCTACATTAAACATCATTTTCTTTTAATTGGCCTAAACTCTAAGACAGTATTTCGTATTCAAAGAAGGAAAGCATTTCAAAGTCAAATATTGATTGGCACTTTCTTTTTAAAGAATGCCACGAGCCAGTAACCGAAACAAAAGTAAACGGCAAGCCATCAAATGTCCCGGAAACATTATAATTAACTATGACCCAGACATGTGTAGAAATGTTTTAGTGCTTTGTATGTTGGCATAAATGAGGAAAAGGGGTAGCGTTTAATTATGAGCAATTTTTTATGGGGGAATCTGTAGTTAAACGGATGCCTGGTCTTAGTTTGGATCATTCACTTGTGTGAAAATAGATCTCATAAGCTGTAGGGTAAGAGACTTGCGAGGGGATGTTTTTCCTGTTTGGCCATAATGAAAAGCAAACCTAATTTGTTAGTCGCTATTGTTATTTTTAATCGGTTATAGTACAGAGAAACAGAAACTCCATTTGCTACCAACCTCTCAAATATCGAATAACTCAAAACGAAGGATTGAGATTTCGCTGTTTCGATAACAAACATTATCTCGGCTGACTTTTTTCCACGATAAAATAGACCGGAATAATTCTTCAATATGTCAAAATCGACCCTTCATGATTTTCGTACCGTACAGTATCCTGAGAACGTTTGATTTTGCGTCTAATATCGAGGTGACACCAGTGGGTAGTGTTTGGTCAAAGGCAAAATTCTCTCATGAAAGCAAAGCAAGCATATTTCAAAGACTAATGTTGAACTTGTTTTCCAGACCTTTTAGTATTGTATCATAAAGGACTCGTACTGACATACAATGCCCGCCAGATTACGCTTAGAACGAAATCCGACAAAAATATTGAAACTAAATATTGTGAACGCAATCCGTAAGTTGTGTAAACTGAAAATTTGAATAAAATTCGATTTTTAAATTATACAGTTAAAGCATAACCAATAAATATTAAATAGTGTAGTTTCTAGTAGGTTTTAAAACGGATTATTTAGGATTCATTTACTGACATGACAAGTACTTACCTTCCACTGTGCAGTGAAGCCATCTGGCCCAGTTCCCCCTGCTTGCCTCTCGGACAAACTCTTCACAACAGCTCCAAACGTTTCTGTGGCAATAACAAGCCTCTGCAGGTGCTCCTCCTCATTGATGCTGTGATTGTTAGCGTCTTTTTCAATGAAGGAGAACTGTGTCCGAGGGTAGTAATGGCCGCTCTGTCGCTGCAGCGGAGGCCTGTCTTCCTCATCTGTCCCTCCATCAAGAAACTGTTTCACCGATGGATAGTCGGGCATTTTACCCGGTTCGTAGCGGTACGGCGTTGGTTGTTGTTGCTGTTGTGGCTGTTGTTTTTGAAGCTCTTTGATCCTTTGAATCTGTTCGTCTAAGTACTGCTTTCGTTTAAGTTCCTTTTCTTTCTCTTCTTTCTCTTCTTTCTCTTCTTCCTCTTTCTGATTGTCATTTTCTTGATCACGTTTCAGATTATTTTTTGCTAACACTTCCGTTGGTTTCATCTCCGGCAAGGTGTTATCTTCCGGGACGTTCTGTGAGCGTAATTCCGTGTTTGTGTCCACGGTTTCGCTTCCAGAACTAGTATTTTCCCTATTAGTTGAACTACTGTCATAACCAATGGGTTTTAGTTTCCGATCTACAATAGGAATCGTTTGCAAGTTCTTCTTAGAAGAAACTTTGTCCGAAGAATTTGAATCGTTCTCCGTAGCCAACTCACTGTTGTGTGGTTGAGACGAAGGATAATTGCTATGAGCGGTTGGAGACAAGGAAGGTTGTGGTTCATTTCCTACGCCTGCTTTCACATCAGTTCCAGGCTTATCTGATTTATTTGAACTCGTAATCTCACCTAGCTGTTGGACTGTCCACTCGTCAAACAGTTTATTTACGTTCACCTTTGGTTCCTGAAAACTCTGTGCCTGAGTCCTTGTGGAACTTGTCTCACTCACGGACACAGCACTGTCTGTTGATGTCGAACTTCCATGTGAAAAACTCCTTGCTTCTTGGTTGTTTTTATCTGGTTCCTCGTCGGTTGGTTTTTCAGCGCTAACCTGACGCTGAACAGATTGATTTTCCATTTCTTGCCGTAAGTGACCAGTTTCTGGTAACTGCTGCTGTTTAGTGTCTCTACCTTCCGATTTCAACATCTCCTGCTCCCTTTCTTTCAGTTTCATTTCTAAATCTGTAACGTTCTTCTGCTGCTCGATGAGCTGTTGGAAGAGATGCATCACCTGCGCCTGGTCCGTCTCATGCTGCTGATGCAGCTGTTGCTGGCGCAGAATTTCTTGCTGCTGCATCAGAAGCTGTTGCTGTTGCATCAGCATTTGTTGTTGCAACTGCTGCATCTGCTGGTTTTGTGCACTCGTTTGTTGATGCTGGTTCAACTGAGATTGCGCAGTTACCACCGAGTAGCTTGTGAGGTAGTCCGAGATAGGCTTGGTTCCTCGGCCTGGAATCGCACGGCCTCTTTGACTGACATCAGCTGCTCTGTATCCTGCGCCAGCCAATCACAGCAAAGAGCAAAGAGTTCAATACAATCAGCGTTATGAGCCACTAACCCCAAGTCAGTAGTAATAGTGGTTGTAGTCGTCAGTGTTTTGTGGTTGTAGTTGTTGTAGCTATGGTCATCACAAAAGGGTTAGCTCTAACCAGTGGCTGGATTCTTAAAGTTTACTTCCTTAAAGACTGATGTAGTTTGTCATTTCTGGTTTACACAATCGGGTTTCTTTGGAGTATACTTCAATAACACTTTTGAAAATGGAAAAACTTGGCGTGTTTCCAGATAAAGGAATCTCGGTTGAAAGTTTTGCTTAACCATTGGCTAAACTTAACCCACTTTCGACCTACCGGGCCTTGTTTTACGCAGTAGCTACGACCTAGAACTCTTCTCTTGAACTAAGTTTTGGTTTCCTACTTTCCAAAGTCAACAATTTTGAATTTTGATAACAATGCCACTGATATTTCGACTCAAATGGTTCTCATTCTATTGAGAAGCAAAACAATTAAAGCATCTTCAGGGGATACCTTAAAAATATGTTAAGCAAAGTTAAAACAACTGCTTTGACATCATCTAATGCTACTTGTTATAAGGATAAAAATGTTCAAAATAAATAGAGAAACCGAAGGCGCCTCGTTTAGTGGTGATGCAGCAAAATTACGAAAGTTCATATGAACTGAAGGCTTTCACTGTGATCTTGAACAAGAGGTAATAAGGATAAAATCTTTTGTTTCCATCCCGCTACAGTACTCTTACTTTGAATGACAGAAAAACGGTACAAAATGTCTTGTTTCAGATAACGTTAAATGTCGGAAGGAACTTGTTCATGTATTTATTTGCTCATGGCTATACTGCATTCTTATATAGCTTCCCTTAGATCTTACGTTAAAATTATAAAAAATCTTGTTTATCATTTGAAGAAATAAACAGTCATCCTAGTTTTCTGAAAGTACTATTGTGTTTTAATAACCAGGTCAGTATAGTGTAACTTTTCAGAAATGTGAATTAGCAAACAATAATTCTGGAAAGGAAAACGTAAAAAATGACTGTTGTTGTTAGACCGAACGGCCTGACTTGTAAACGGAAGCTGGAGCTACCAGCTCATACAAAAACAGGAGAACTTAGGGTAATTAAATCAAGCCTAAATCTAATGATAATCTCAAAGTGTTAGGTGCTAGAAAATTACTAAGCCCAAGTCAAGGAGCATTCTATGTATTTTTCTTGAAAGTTGCAATACTATCTAAAGGGCAACTTACGTCTTGGACAAGATCAAGTTTTACCTTCCTTAACATATTCAAAGTTTGGTGTCGTATTGAACAAAGTCTTGCAATTTACGGTGAATAATTGAGAAAGATCCTCTTGTCAAAAAAAGTGACTGACATCAAACGATAAAACCTGAGAACGTTTAAAACCCAAAGCTCCCGTTCTGCAGACCTACCCTCCAACTGACCCCCCAGTCTACATGAAGACATCTCCACAGCCCCCCAATCTCTAAGTAGACCCGCTCATTAAAGCATCTCAGTCGTTACCAACACCCCCTTCTGATATTATCCCTGGCTTTCTATCGAGCCCCTCTCAAAATGCCCGTAGTAGGGGCTCAAAGAGGTTACAGCAAGATAGCTTATATCGTCATCTGACTATTTAACAAAAATAGATACGGGAGCTTTTATTTATTTTGATAACTCCGTTGGTCTCTTATTGTATTGTAGTAAACATATGTTATACGACTTGGATCGTGAATCGATAGTTTCTGAACAAGCGAAAATACGTCAATACAGATCTGGTGTGTAAATTCTTGTAGCTTGAAGCTATATTTAAGTTGTAACACTATCTTTTTGCCTTGCAACTAGTAATTTGAAAAGAATAAAACAATACTTCGGTAGAACGACGATCAAATATTTTTTTTCTCTTCACCATCTGTAAACATCCAGGAAGAAACATGAAAATCTCAACGACTTATTTCTAACGTTGTATTTACAGTTTCAGCAAAGTTTTGACGTCTTCATTTGAGTTTCTGAAAATATCCATATTATAATTGTATGTTACCTTTTTCTATATTCCTAAATATTCTAGAACTTATTCTATGATGGTGCTAACAAACTATTGCAAAAATAAGTCTGTATAAATGGCTAGTATTACCGCTGACCCCAATTACCTTGCACATTCGAGAGTCCCTGGTTAGGAGTGTAAGCCCATGTCACAGCCGGCAATGTTACAGTAGGTGTACTGACTTGGGGTGTCCCGTATATTCTCTTAGCGGACATCAAATCAGGCTGAGTTGCCTGAAAAGAGGCATGGGGTCTAATGATCGGCTGAGCTTGTGACTGTGATGGGACCTGGGGCCAAGAGCTAGCAGGGATCCCAGGACAGCTGTTATTAGGCACAGTTACAGCAGGAATCTTTGTTGACTCCCCGGATGACGCTGGTTGTGAAGTGGTGTAAGGCAAATGTGGCTTTCTTAGGTCCTGGAATTGCTGCTGAGAAATTCCTACTTGCTGTGGCTGAGAACTAAATGGTTGCTGTTGTGGCTGTGAATCTTGACGCTGTAAAACTGGTTGTACTGGAGAGGGATAGGAGCCTTTTGGCTGTGCTGCTCCAAATGATGGCCTGTCTTTGCGCTGCTGCTGTTGTTGACTCGTTGGCGGTAGTGAGAAGGGTTGAATCGAGGGTGCTTGCTGTTGTTTCTGAAAAGTGTCTGGTTGAGATGGAGGTATGGACTGTGATTTCAATTGCGACAGTTGCTGCTGAGTAGGGCAGTCCCGCGGTTGGTAAGGTGGTTGCACTGGTTGGAGGGGGATTGGACCTTGACCTTGTGGCTGTTGCTGAGGGAGAACCTGCTGGTGGTATGTCGGCCTTGACTGCTGTGTGGCCTGGGAATGCTGCTGTCCTGGATGGACCGGCGGCTGACCTGGGAGAACAGTCTGTTGTGCTGGTTGGACTGCCGGCTGGTACCTCTGTACATCTGGCTGCTGTTGAGGTATAAGTGCAGGCTGTGCCTGCCTTGACTGTGGTTGCTGGAGATATCTCAGCTGTGGCTCGTTTGGCAGTTGAGGTTGTAGTGGTGTTTGTCCTTGCTGTGGTGGAAATGACTGTTGTCCCTGAGGGAGTTTCGGTTGCTGGGTTGGCCATACTTGTTGCTGTTGTTGTTGCTGCTTCGGAGGGTACTGCAGCTGAGTGAAAGACTGTTCAAGCTTCTTAACTGAAGGGAATTGCTGGTAGTTGGGTTGAAGAGGCTGCTGGGGCGTTGGTCGCTGGCTTGATTGGGACTGGAATGGGAACTGTTGGTTTGGGGATGATTGACCTGCTGGTTGCTGTTGCTGCTTTAACTGCCACTGTTGCTGTTGAGCTTGTGTTCGCTGTTGCTGTTCTTGACGTTGCTGCCACTGTACGCTACTGTCTACCTGCTGCTGTTGTGGCGGATTTTGTTGTTGCCACGAACCCTGGTGCTGTTTCTCAGCAGGCAGCTGATTTACTGACTGGGGTTGATGTTGTGGAAAGTGTTGTTGTGCTGTCTGCTGCCACTGTCCAGGTTGCTGCAGTTGTGGCTGGTTTTTCCATTGTCTCTGCTGCTCTTGCTGTTGAAAATTTTGTTGTCGTTGTTGTTGTTGCTGTTGCTGCTGAAGTCGTTGCTGCTGCTGTTGTTGCTGTTGATGTAGTTGTTGTTGCGGCTGTTGTTGTTGCTGCTGATGTAGTTGTTG
>JAOBRG010141659.1:8175-18828 GCA_027574985.1 Umimayanthus nakama | reverse complement strand
TTCTTAAGGATTTTGAGTGTATTGTTGTAAAACCTAATGTAAACAAAAGTGTAAATAAATGTATTGTTGTTGTTGTTATTTGATGTATGATTTTCATATACTTGACCGAACGCGACGCCGACTCAGTATATAACATATACCAAAACCTTAATTTCCCTTGCTTATAGATTCACTCATGGTAAGAGGTTGTAAAGTAATTAAGAAATAAAACATATTTCAGTTGGTAGTGACAATTGCATAAAATAGAAGGGCTTGTGTGTTGCTGGTACCAAAGCCGTGAGAGCTCGAACGGCTTTTTCATTTGTTTACGACGCTGCTAAATTTTGTGAGGTAACTTAGCTGAGAGAGTTACAAAGTAACTTTTGCTTATTAAATCTAACGCAAATGAAAGCCATATTAGTCGTGAAAGTGGCTGTGTGTGTTATTCTGAGTTCAAGACTCTTTGACATTTTTTTTTAGATTCCTAAATATGTATTTTAACATTCTGCGACTTTAACATACCCAACTCATCAAGGACAATGCATTAGCGTGTTCTCTATAAAATTAATCGTATCGTCATTAGAACCAAATGACCTTTAACAAATTACAGATTTCAAATTGCAAGTTGCAATTTTATCCGCGTTCCATGTACATGTTTAACTTCAATAATATCAAACCTTTGTTTTAGTTTCAGTCAGTGTGCTGCTATCCCATTTAAATCTTATGCACAAAAAGGAAGGGTTATTTACTAGCAAAAAGTAGCATATTTCAGCAAAAAACATTTTCGTGTCATATGCATTTTAATATAAGCTTTTTTACAAAAGCAGTAGTCCATAACAATTATATTAGACTTGCAGCATAAAGTTACTCTTTTTGTTGTGTATTTATCTTGTTTAGCATTTAGTTATTTAGTAGTGGCCTCTTAGGTTCTTAGTTATTTCTTTGACATAAAACGGATATTTGATTTTCCATCCATACGATGAAGGTGTCTTAAAAGATGCGTCACTGACGGGTCAACTACATCAGTACATGTTCAACAAGGAAGAGTTTGGAATTCAAGCGAAAAATTGACAATAGCTTAATTGTCCACTTCTATTTACGTGAGTAATAGTGATTGGAACGGACAGAAAAGCTGCTTTTAGATGTTCGGCAAGGTACTGTCAGGCAAGTGGTTTGAAGTGAAGGTCGACTGATCGTCAGTAACGAGGAATCTGCCGAGATTTGAAAACTTCAGTTTAAAAAAGGTGAGCCGTTAATTACAGCTCTAGACAAGCTTCTAAGTACACGCTTTTTTATAAGAACAAACTTTACAAGAACACCCAGGCTGAGATTTGCCCAAAAATTAAGAACAATCTAAGAACAATCACCAGGCTGGAATTTTGATCAGAAAAATGTTGGAAACTTAATTAAGCTTGTACACAGATTGAGATGTACATGGAAACAGAACTTGTCGGAATTCGGCCTGGTCATCGGGCGCTGGAAGAGTGATAGCAAGCTCGTCACGTGTGGACGCTGTATTGCCAGCTTCGAGTTCTTTCGCTTGATGAAACTACAGCAAGCACATATTTTTTTGTGCTACTGAGATAGACTAACGATCGAGTTACCAATTGAGTTGAGTTTAAGATTCTTCATACATTAGTTAATATTTTTTTGACAATATCAGGTCATGAGTTATAATCAGTATTTCGGGGCTATATATTCGCGGCTCGGTAGAATATATTTCACTATTCACCTCCACTTCGGGGGATAGTTGTTAAATATCAGATTCCTCTGACCACTGCTGTTTGTTATATTTTTTAATAGGAAATTTAAGTTATCGTTTCAGATTAAATATCTATTGTTGTAGTATCAAAATGTGCCTTTAACTCTGGTTAAGATATCTAGGCTGAGAAACCTCTACAATCCATCTGCACTGAGCTGAATCAAGCGTTGAGTGTCAACCAACAGCAATCCGCAACTCAGTCATATTGGGCTTGTTTTGCGACACAGCACTGGACAGAATGAAGTACCGGAAATTCGAAGAGAGGCAGCGCTGAGATTTGATTTGTTTTGTTTAAATGTCGCTGGACGGAATAATAAAAAACGCTATTTACAGATATCAGTCTCACAAATATAGACTAAAGGAGTACAGGTTCAAAATTGCCAAAAGTTATTGAAGAATGCATTTGCCCTTGTCATAGTCCAGCGAAGAGCGAAGAAAAGATGGGACCAGAACTGGACTACCTTGGGCTACCTTTGTCAGTGACTTCGATTTCAAAGTCTGTCCGGCTATATGTAACGCAATGCAGGTTGGCCAGAAAAGCACAGACAAACATCGGTGCATGTTTTTTTTGTTTCATTTTCCCGTTCATTTCGAGAAAAGATATTGGTTCTCAATATTTTAACCCTTTGCCAACATCGTTAATTTATTTATTTTGAACTTTGGGAAACTCAAACTTAACTCGATCTTAACTCAAACTCAACTCAAATGCTAACTCGATGAATAGCCGATCCCAGTGTTACTTTACATGTATTGTTCCGGGCAACTAACTCACTGTTTAAAAATATCAGAAAATAAAAGCAGTTTAAGAACAATTTGAGGCTGAAATCACCAAAAAACTAAGAACAGCCAAGGCTGAGCAGAAAGTTACTGGTTCTTATAAAAAAAAAAAAGAGCGTGTAACACCTAATGTTCATGATTAGGAGTAATTTGTTTTTGGTTGATATTATTACTGTTCATTAAGCTATAATTGTAGTTGCAAAATAGAACTCATGCATTGAGCGTGCCACTCACGCATTGACTGATGCACGCATTGACTGATGTTTCACACATCCGTCTCACGCCTAGCTAAAACCCCACACATTGTGTCGTTTTTAATCTGTTTTTCGCGCAATCGGCTTACGCATTCTTAAAAGTTTATCGAAACTTTACTTAAAGGCGCGTGTTTGTGTCAAAAAACTTTGGAGTATTTCTTCCCATTCTAACAAGTATGCACAGCCTTTGTCTATTAAACATTTTATACTACTCAGAGTTATCCTAACTATGTTCGATTTGCAATTATTATAATTAAAATGCTGTCTTTGGCCTTGTATCAAATTGATGCAATATCGGTCATACTGCACGTCTGAGTGTGCCATGTAGAGTTTCAAGAAAATCTCACACCAGGCATTCTTGAAAACTATATAGTGTATGTGTAAGCTTTTAAATATTATATACTGTTCGCTTTGTTAGATTACTGTTATGATTTTAAACAAATTCTGAAAAGCCCCTTCGGGAGAATTGATAATACAGTAGTGTATGGTGTTGTCGAATCTTGGTTCAGCGGACTCGTTGGCAATGAGAAGATGGTAATAGGGACCTTAAGCAGATAAGACGGAAATGTCAACGAAAACGGCTGCTGAACTATCAACTTTCCGTTTTCCCTGAAGGTGTGTGAGTACATGTACGAAAAACCAGAAGATTTGTTCTTAAAGCTGCATGAACATTGAAATGATTCGTACTCTAAAGGCCCGTTCACACGCCCGATTTTTACGGCGATTTTAGGTGCGATTTTCTCGGCGATTTCAATGGCGAGAAAACTTTGCACTTGTGAACAGCCGGCGATTTTACTGCAATTTTCCAAATTCGCATCAACGCGTTATCGCACATGTTTCGAACATGTTCAAACTTCACTGCGATTTTGGTGCAATTTTCTTCACCAAAAATCGCACCTAAAATTGCCGTAAATGTCGCGCGTGTGAACTGGCCTCAATGTTCACGTTCTCTACAAAACTCAAGAATTGAGGTTTTCAAATTCTGTTTCCGTGGACTACGGCGGAAAAGCGGCCAGATGGTTGCATTCCCAGGTGCGGTGATTGTATTCTGTAACTAAATCTATTGTTTTGTAACGTTTTCGTTGACGTTCTCGTCCTTGTTGCTTTTAAAAGCTCTCTAATGTCTGTCTGCAGGTGAGTGTTTCGCCAGCCAAGTAGGCATCCGCGTTTGCGCCAAAAAGGTCAACAATCACAACCTGGATACGCAGTGGCGGATCCAAGGGGGGGGGGGGGGAGGGGCTGGGGGGCCCGTGCTCCCCCCGTTGGAATTTTTTTTTCTTTTTTTTTTTACAAAAACAAAATTTTGTAGCAAAAACCTAGTACTAAACGAGTAAGAAATTCCTCTCAAAATGCTGGAAATGGCCTTTTTAGAGACTAAAATTTTCAAAAATTTCAGGGAGAGCATGCCCCCAGACCCCCCTACGCTATTTGCAGGTAGTGTGCATTCTTTCTTGTCAACTAATGTTTGAAATGATGATAACAATAAACTTTGAAACCCCCCCCCTGGAAAGCTCGCGCCTTTGGTGCTCGTTGGTGCCCCGCCCTTTTGAAAATCCTAGATCCGCCCCTGATACGATACCTAAACTTTAATGTCATTTCAATTAACCAACATGCAATTCAATTTCCTCTTGTAGTTTGTGTTATTTCCAAGGCGAAAAAAACGGAAGATAGTCACGCTCTGAAACTTGGAAATAAGGAGATGGAGTCAGTTGCCCAACACGAACGAAAAGTCTCTGATTTTTATTCCCGCATTGCTGATATGGAACACAACTGGAATGAAGGTTTTCTAACATTCGGAATATGGAAAACCAAGTCTGGCGATCCAATACATCCACCTTTGTGCTACCAGGCCATGTACGACGAGCTACTTCATGGAAGCCTCATCAATAAGCACCACAGTGTACTAGAGGTGGCGTGCGGTCAGGGGGCCGGAATGTTGAAGATGAAAGAAAAATGTGGTTGTGATATCCAGGGGCTTGACATCAGCGCTGGAAATGTACAGCTTGCAAAGCGCAGATTGCGTGACACCGGAATAACCGTGACACGTGGCAGCGCTACAAAGATGCCGTACAAGGAAAACACATTCGATTACGTCGTATGTGTAGAGGGAGGTCCTCACTTTAAAACAAGAGCAGATTTTTTTCATGAAGCTTTTCGCGTTCTGAAGCCAGGAGGAAAACTCCTTGTTGCTGATGTTGTTACACTAAAGCCAGTCGGGAGCTACGGCGTTATACCAAGGTTCTTTTTAAAGGCCGCGGTCAAGCTGTGGGTAGCTGCACCAGAAAACGTCGCCTATGGCTTGGAGACCTACAGAGAGCTGTTGGAAAACAGCGGCTTTAAAGAGACGATTATTGAACAAATAGGAGAAAGAGTATTTCCGCAATACTGTAGTTACAATCTTGCTTGGCCAGTGATCCGAGAGCAGGCTAAAATCCGAGGGGCCTTTGTAGGGTATCTGGGAGGACCTTCGATTGACTACGTCTTGAAAAGAGCGCACGAATGCGGCACAATCGACTATGTTATTACCAAAGCTGTGAAACCAAATGATAACTGAGAGAACGATTGCAGTTAACTTTCACAAAAAATGACATTTCTACTCACTCATATATCTTCGTTTAGTATCATTATTGTAAAAATTGAGTCATGATAGTATTGAATTTGAATTTCTCTCACTGGCACCTCAGCAGTCCGTTACTGGTAGTAGAAATAGCAGTAATACTGATGATGAAATAGATAACCTTAAAAAGGTCGTTCTTTTTCTAGTATATTTTTGATACGCCATTTCCAACAGTTGATAGATTTTCAATTCTACCCAAGTGCCAGAGTGTCAAGCTAGGTTTGCCTTTTGATGGACTTTATAGAAAACGAAAAGGACGTGATAGCAGTATTCATATTGTAGGCAGGAAGTTTCAACATTTCACTGAAATATTAAACCAACTGCTACTACTGCACCTCTGGTAATCTTTTGGACCCGATATATCGAAACCATAAAAGCGCTACCCCCTCCCAAGTGTATTAGGATGTCCAGAAATGCATAAAGTTCTCAATTTTCGCAATTTGTGTAACATTATTTAAAATTAATTTTGAAATAAGCCCTGTTGTAAAAACTGTAGAAATTTCTAAAATCGACAACGGTATTCAACAGAGCAAATGTAAAGCCTGGTAGCATGTATTTCTGAAATCGAAGACAATATTCAAATGACCAAATGTAATGCCTGGTGGTAGAAATAGTGGTAATACTAATAACCATAGAAAGGTCTTTGTTTTTCTAGTATATTGTTGATACGCCATTTCCAACAGTTGATAGATTTCAATTCTACTCAAGTGGCAGAATTTAGACTTATTTTTGTCCGGCTAGCTTTTCCTTTTGATGGATATTATGGTAAACGAAAAGGACGTGATAGCAGTATTCGTATTGTAGGCAGGAAGTTTCAACATTTCACTGAAATATTAAACCAACTGCTACTACTGCACCTCTGGTAATCTTTTGGACCCGATAAAAGATCCGCCCTCCCCCCCCCCCCGGTGAATGAGGATGTCTAGAGATGCATAAAGTTCCAATTTTTCGCAATTTCTGTGATATGATTTTAAATTAATTTTAAAATAAGCCCTTTAATAAAAATTGCAGAAACTTCTAAAATCGACAACGGTATTCAACTGAGCAAATGTAAAGCCTGGTAGCAGATATTTCTGAAATTCAAATGACCAAATGTAAGGCCTGGTAGCAAAAATTGCAGAATTTCCAAAATCGACAGCATTCAAATGAGCAACCTCTGAACCTTCGAACTGCTAGCAGAAACTTCAGAAATTTCCAAAACTGACAATAATATTCAAACGAGCAAATGTAAAGACTGGTAGCAGAAATTTCCAAAAGTGACGATGATATTCAAATGAATGTATATCTGCCACAACCTCGAAAAACCATATGGAAAACCATACTCTCTCTTCGGTCCCTATTTTAACGTTGTTCGATCATTTTCAGTTGGATAGGTAACGAGATAGCTGATTAAAGACGGCAATACTGTTAGAGGGGTAGAAGGGGAGGGCTAGCTTGTTTGTGCTTCATTATTTTGGCCGGGATTGTAATAGCAGAAGTTACCAAAATCGACGATGGTACTCATATTAGCAAGATTAGGCCTAAGATTGCTACTGTGGTACCGGTGTAACAGTATGACACAGTGCTAGTGAACTATCCTTCAGACAGAGAACCCACTGAAAAGTTTCGTTGTGGCTAGTAGTTTTTGTCTCAAATTTTGCAAAAAGCACCAGAGTTAAGTGAAGTTTTTGCAGTTTGATGTATTCGCAGAACTTCTGACACTTTACCCGGCGATTGAATCAAAAGACCCGCTTATTTGATTCAGTTGCGATCGATAACGACGATATAGAACTTTCTTTGGATTAGCCGAAGCCAGCTGAAGACACACATTAAACTTATTTTTTAGAAAGTGATCGAGTTCATCGTGAGTTTGTGTTAATTTTTTTGAATTTGTTAATGCAGCAAGCTGACATCATCATCCTGAAGTTTTTCTGGTTGTTTGTCGTTGTGCTTTTTAGGCGATATCGCGGAGCAAGCAAAGACGTTCGCCTCCATGGATGAGAGCGAATCATTGTTGTTGAAGAAAATTTGCAAAATCGGCCATTTTGCAAAGCCATATCTTTGTTGCGTTAAAAAATGTTTAGCTTCTTAAACAACATTTATTTTGAGCAAATTTGCCGTCGAATATTACAACACCTTTAATTTAGTTCGTCTGAGTTAAGGTTACCGTTCATGTTGGAATGGATCTAAATATAGAAATTGAGATTTGATTGTTTTTCAATACGTCTAATAGTTTGCGAGATGTGACAAACGAGAGTTTTTACCGGAAGTGAAATTGTATGACGTGCGGCGTACTTTTGAAGTGAATTTCTCGAGACATAATTTGGTTTAAACTGCAACAATGCAAAGGATCAATGCTTCCTCAATTTTTAACACCATGCCGTCAAATTTGACAAGCTTATAAAATAATAGCTGAAGATGAAAACCGTCCTTGCGAATTTTGAAAATCTGCTCCAATTACTTTTTGTGACTCAAACAGTGCAGTTTTGTATGCTGCACATGGGAAATTATTGAGGGGGATTTTGGACAAAATTCAAATTAAAAGTAACATTTACATGGTATTCGATCGTATCTACATATCATTCGATCGTATCTACATGGCATTCGATCAAATCTACATGGCATTCGATCGTATCTACATGGCACTCAATCGTATCTACATGGCATTCGATCGTATCTACATGGCATTCGATCATATTTACAGGGCATTCGATCGTATCTAAATGACATTCGATAGTATCTACATGACATTTGATCGTATTTACAGGGCATTCGATCGTATCTAAATGGCATTCGATCGTATCTAAATGGCATTCGATAGTACCAAATGACATTTGACCATAAGCTCGTACCTATTCTCGATCATGACATTGGATCGTGCAGCTGCATGGCATTGGATCGGGTCAGCGGAAATACGACAAACGAAACGCACGTCGCGTCGTGATGTAAAATGGCGAGCGGCGGTCAAGATGAGAATACGGAGCAACTTATTTTAAAAAATATCAAAAGTATTTTGACTGATCTTATCCAGAGATTAGAAAGCAGAGATTTTTCCGCGCATCTAGACTTTGTGTTTTATAAGCTGGACTGGATCTCGCTAATTTTATTAAGATTGGGAAAGCACGATGACCTTTTGGGCCACACTCTCGAGGCTAATTGTAGCCAAGTCGGCCAGGTGGCACTAAACATAACAGTCTCTGACCGCCACCGCCTCCCTCTGCTCTCAGCACTTCTATTCCTCCTGCCGTGCTAACCTTTGAGAATTTTTGACAAATCAATTTCTCAAACTGCTCATGACTGGCAGACTTAGGTAAAGTAATTCTTAATTTCCCTAAGCCTGCAGCTGAGAGAGCAGCAAGCCGTGCTCTGGATGGAGTGGTATTTGTACTCTGCTTTGCAAGAACAGACATCATGTGTCCATGTGTCATTGCCGCCTACAGGACTGTATTCCTATAGTTGGGGCTTTTTTCGGGCAGGTTGGCCTATTCTTGGGCGATTGACAAAGGACGACGCCAAAGTAGGAAATCTGCGCCTGAAATCAGACAGGTCAATTATAGTTTTGTGACTTGCCTTCAATGTCAAGTTTTTGATAACATTTGGAAAAATTTCACTTTATTTATGGTCGCAAAACTCAACATTTTCTTTTAGGAATAAAAGATATATAATGCTTACTCCAACCCTAACCATTTTTCCTAAACTTATATTTTGGTCTGAAGATCAATAATAGCTTCGTAGGCATAATGATGCTAAGTATGTATGGGTGAGTACAAAAATTTAGCCCAGAAAAATTTGAGTTAGTGTTGTGTTTCCTTTGAGTTTGTTTTGTGTTTCCTCGCAGTACTATAATTTATGAGAACAGAATACTTGATTTGTGCTTTAAAGTTTTTATCTCCTTCCTACGATTCATACAGCCATGAATTGAATTGAACATAACTAAGACTACATTGTATAATAGGAGTCAAAGCATTGTTTACCGTTAACAAAAGAAACACATTCACAAATACGAATGGAATAATGAAAATTATAATAACCTGAACTCGTCTAAAGACCTGTTGTTGTTATTTGGTGCGTTTGTTCCTTGAAGTTGAACGCTTCGGCTTGTACTTGGTACGCTTGCAACTGCTACTGTACTGATCTCTGCATTCACTCTTCCGGTACTAGCTTTCTCTATTTTCCGAGCTGCTTCCCGGAGAAATTCCACTACTTGCTCAACTGATTTCTCTCTTTCTTCTGACATTTTTCTAAATACGCAACGTAAGAATAGAAAATAAAACACACACACTGACTTCAACGCTTGACAAAGCGGAGACAATGTAACCGATAATTTCGCGCCGTCCTATATTTCGCGCCAAAATATTTAGCCGGCTATGACTGACGGGTAATACTTTTTTCCACTGACCCGATCCGATGCCATGAAGCTGCACGATCCAATGTCATGAAGGTTCGGTTTGGTCGAGAATTGGTACGAGCTTATGGTCAAATGTCATTTGGTACGATCGAATGCCATGTAGATACGATCAAATGTCACGTAGATACTATCGAATGTCATTAGATACGATCGAATGCCCTGTAAATACGATCGAGTGCCATTTTGATACGATTGAGTGCCATTTTGATACGATCGAATACCATGAGGATACGATCGAATGCCATGTAGATACGATAGAATGCCATGTAGATGTTACTTTTAATTTGAATTTTGTCCAAAATCCCCCTCCATAGGAAATTTTCTTCAATTTCCTGCAGAAAAGTAAAGACGATTTCAATCAAAAATCGCCAGGACGGAATTAGAGCGCAAGTAGCACTAAAACTGATTAACAAAACACAAATAACGTCAGTTGAGGCTGGCAGCCACATTGACACCTAGAAGTGAAAGAGTTAACTTGAATTATGAAGCTTGCATTCGTTAGCAAACGAAAAATTTTTAAAAATATATTCCCTATCATCTAGATAATTTCATAACCTTTCCATTGATACATAGGTTTGTGGGTAACCGATGTGTCTTAAAGAAGAAACATACGAAAAACTACTAAAACACCGCTCAAGGTGAACGGTAACCTTGAGCGCCTGGTTGTTCAAAGCCCAATTAGTACTAATCCTTGATTAACTCTTAATAAAACCTAGAGTTAACCCTGGATTAGCACTAATCGGGCTTTGAACAACCGGGCCCAGGATATATTCCCACGTCTTATCTATAGAGTTAACCCAGGATTAGCACTAATCGGGCTTTGAACAACCGGGCCCAGGATATATTCCCACGTCTTATCTATAGAGTTAACCCAGGA
>JAOBRG010141437.1:0-18829 GCA_027574985.1 Umimayanthus nakama | reverse complement strand
CAAACTTCCAGAAACAGAGAATGCAGCTGGTGACATTTTCTAAACTGGCCCCTTATTCGCAGACAATACAATTCCAATTCTAATAAACAATTCTACGAAAATGGCAAGGATTAGGCCTTCTCAGCCCTTTGTGAATGATGAGATAAAACACCTGCAAATTGCCAAAAAATGGAGAAATTTTCTGCAAACTTGCCACTCTCTTAAAAGCGCCCTGCCGTCCAGAGGCAAAGGAGAAATAAGGCGAGTAGCGGTAAGCGATGAGCTATCATGGCACACAAATGTCTGACATACCCAGCCCCCAATTTTTAACCTATGTAAAAACAAGATATTAAAGAGACTCAACCCTCTCCTCAAAAATAATCTTTTTATTTCTTTTTTCATACAATTGCTAGGGTATCATAGCCCCTTAAAACATTATATTCACAGGCTGGGTGTGATAACTGTTTATTTTCTTTCAGGAAATTTATAAAATAATTTGTATTCAACAGACAACCTTAGGGTTTGGGTTTTATTCTTAAAACTATTTTGGATTGATTGAATAGTTGGTTGGTCGATTGGTTTGTTTAACTTTATCACGCACAGGGAGTACTAGTGTCTGTAAGTTAACCAGGGGCAGAGGCTCTTAGTAACAAGTGAGCCACGAGTAGTTTCACGGGCTATCCAGAATCTCCTAAAAGCATCATTTAAATGTAAACACATAAACTATAAAACGGCGTTTGTACTACTATTTTTAACAAAACGTTCTTTCAACTTTAGAACAAGAAGTATAACCAGCTGATCTGGCTCCATGACGTCACGGGAAAAACCTGTTATCATCGCGTCCGCAATAACAAACTTTTGAATGCAAAATTGAGCCGAATCAACTGTAAATAAACCGAAATAAACAACAACCGACACGGTAGCCATATTTTTTCGTTCTCGTGAACTTTGATCGCGCACAGAAAAGCATGCTTTGGGGACTGGAAATGACAGCAAGTTTTTCCCGCTTTCTCGCTTCTGATTGGCTAGTTTCATAGTCTCAGATCAGTTGGAAGTTCCAAAAAGAACATCCATGTTACCGTTGGGTCAAATTACGGTGATTCGTGATTCACCTCACCTTCGGTGAATAATTGTTCGATATTCACCTCCAGAAGAAATTTTTAAAATGGTGGCTCGTTTTGCCACTGTCACAGAACATGGTCATGGAAGAGGAAATTCGTCAAATGAACGAAGAAGCTACTCCAGCAACAAAGAAATCCCCCTGTTTGGTTAATACTAAAACAACTATCCCCCTCAGTGTCGGTGCTTCGTGAAAAATATTCACCTAGCCACTTCACGGCTTGGTATAATATATTTCGCTATTCACCTCGACTTCGGGGGATAGTTGTTTTAAATGTCTGAAGAACTGGCGTTTTTGTACTCATTAATTAGAGGATTAAACACATTAGCCCGTCAATTGAGCCAGCCCAAACGTGTTAACGTGCATAGATCTTGTATCAACGTTTCTGTGTTTTGGGTATCAGTAAAATTCCTATAATATTTTTTATGCTGTAACTGAACCAGAGCAATTTAAGAACAATTGTGGCAAATATTGTGCAAAAATTAAGAACGAGGCTCGGCCAAAATTTACTGTTTCATATACAAACTGAAGCGTGTAATGCAAACCTCCTTTTCAAGTCTGCTGACAGAACATTTTAATAAGGAAGTTATCAGAGTGTAGATATAGACGTACCGATCAGGTATTTAGACTGTGGAGTGCCGTGTGCTTTAGCTTGTTTTGCTCGCTATTATGTACGATGAAGTTCATCATACTAATTGTGTAGTTGCAGTTCTGAGTTCAAGACTATAATTTGAAAAATAGACTGAAAAAAGACCGCGAAATTAAGTACACTCCAGTTCCCTTTCGTTTTTAAATTGCAAAATTTATTATTCACAAACATGGCTCTTTTTCTTTTTTACGAAATTTAATACTTGCGACATTTGGTGGGAATAAAGTATAACTGTCGGAAGAGCTTGCTCTCTGATCTATACCGACCTAGTCTGCTAGCCGGCTATTCGCTTATATCAAAATCGAAAAGGTCTGTTTTCGAAATTCTTTTGGCGCATAATATCGAGAAGAGGAAGCCTCGCGCGCTAGCTTGGCGCGAGCGCAGTTAGCAAATGTCAGCCTTGACTCTCGGTTTTAAAATAACACACTGAGATATCTTCAAAATGTTTGACAGCAAATCTAAGCGATACAATTTAGTTTACTTTGGCTTTGCCTCTTGGAGTTAGCCCATTTTTATGCTGCGACTTGTGAGGGTAATGTATCTAGAGTTCTAGGCTGCTTTAGGAGCAGTTGTAAACCGATGGCGATGGCAACAATATATGTATTTATATATAGAATTAGACCGTTCAAAATATATTAACAGTTTCGGCTGCGGGAACTAAAAAATTATAATCTCTACCCCACAGAAATCTAGGAATATAACCGAAACTATATGAGGGGAATGAAGACATTCTAAACCATCTGTTTCCTCAAGGCTTTTTGATAATTCAAATTAATATGTCTGTGGGTTTGGCTTGTTAGCACGGCCATTTAGGTATTCAATAGGGGTTTCAAACTTAAAATATGTTATATTTATGTAAGTTTCCTCCTCAAGGAAAGTCAACTATACATCAAATATTGACTCCTAACTTTTATTTTATGGTTTTAGCGTGAGAGAAGACAGTACGCGAAGCTAATCGAGCTGCTATCTACCGACTGGTTCAACCATATTTCATTAATAATTTCTGAGCTATTTCATAGATCTTGAAAGTCACGTAGTAACCAAGATATAACAACAATTCTTGGTTATGATTATTCTAATCAGACAATATTGATCAATAAAATATGTGTGTTTAGGCTTTCAGGAATTTGTATTTTTAATCTTCCTGACAACAAGTTTGTGTGGAAATTTAAGCAACAGCAGGTGGTTAGTTCGTTCTGCAAGCTGATTCGAAAATCCAAGAATGGCTTTGGAAATATGCAGACGTCTTGTTGACTTTGAAGTCCACTGAGTTTGTGCAAGTTCTTTAGCAGTACACAATTAAGGTTAATTCTACGCTTTGGCAGTGCAGATCAGCCTTTCAAATTAGCAGTTTCAATATCTAAAAGATAAGCGTATTGAGACTGCTCTTTCAGAATTCCAGGACATAGAATTAAGAACCAGATAAGTGGTAAAAATAAGAGAAAAAAGGCAATAATTTGAAAATGCCAGTTTTTCGTGGTGGAGCTCGTAAAAGACGACACAAGTCGAATAATGCAAAACCAGATACAGAGGAGGAAGAAAGGAGACAAAAAGAAGAAAAAGAAGCAGAAGAAAAGAAGAAGAGAGAGGAAGTTAAAAAGGCGAAGAAGAAATTAAAAAGGTCGAAATCAGCTCGTGCAAGACTGCAAGGAAACAGTCGAAGAGAAAGATTGAAAGCTGAGGACTGGGCCCGCTCCAAGACAGATGCGGATGTTCCAACTTTACCTCAAGAACGCAAAACGAGAATGAACAAAATGTTGATTGATATGTATCTGGATGACTTCTCGGACGACATGGAAATGATGTTTGTTTTACTGAAAAAGTTAGAAATTGAAAATGAAAAGTTGCTTGAATACGAGCAAGTTCTCTTGGATTGCGAAACAAGAAATGTGGAGAAAACGTTTTCCAGGCGATTCGATCTTCTCGGCAAGAACCGTAAACCTTCAGCAACTAAGCTAGTGGGACGCTCAAATCTCGTGGAATATTTTGGTGGAGCACAAAAAGCGCATTAAAGGGATTTTTAGGACAACAAAGTTTGCAAGAATTACCTTACTACTGAAGAGGTTAAGCAAAACTAATTCACAAGTGTTTAGTACAATAAAGAGCTTGGTTGTACGTATGTATTTGGGAAGGCGCGTTCAGTCGCGTCCTTTCTCAGTCTAATTTTACCCCAAACGATTTTGACACCTTGTGTTAGACATCTGAACGTTTAACGGACAAGTAAAAGGCAAACCTTAGTTTATGAAAGCATGTGTTTTACGGTTCTGCTGCATGCAACTGGTAGAAAAGCTGTATTTACAATCCTAATAAACTAACGGAGTGACCGCGTTTTCTGAAACTAAGTACACGTAGGTTGGCTTATAATGTTGCAATTTTGTAAAGTTAAAATCATTTACACTTCAGTATCTGGTCGTTATTGCAAGAATGTTTCTTCAACCTTACGGCAGGTGCAAGGGTTTCACAGCTCATACAGAACAACAATTGACTTTGCATCATTATTAATAGAAATCACTCACACAGTGAGCAAACCAAAGTTGTTAATAAATTAAAGACAAGAAATGTTGAATTTTATGGTTAGAAAATGTGTAAGTGGTTTGCATCATAACCAAAAAGAGACATTTTCTAGTCTTTAGAGAAAATCTCACTTTAAGAGGATTTTAGCTTGGTGTCGAAGTTGTTATTTTAGCACCAAGCTAATTGAGTGTGGTTAACCATAGGTTTCCCCATTCTACAGAACACATGCTTTTTGTTCTAGATAAGAATTGTCTTTATTTTAGGAAGGTTTAGGCTGAAATTTAAAACAAACAAAAAGCATGCTGAGAACTGAAAGCCCAGGTTGGTACTAATTAAGTACGGAACTTTTATTTTTATCTATCTATAAAATAGAAAGAACCATTGCATACAAACTATTTATTCTCTGTCAATTGACGTGAACGGCATGGTGGCAGAACAAACTTCGACATGCGAATCATGGAGGTAATATCCTAAAAGCCAAGCTAAGCCACTATTCATCGAGATTGAAGAAAATAATCGTATTAACTTATGTAACAACTCCGTATCAACACAACGCAAGACAATTCATTCAAGAAAAATAAACATTTAAAAGATATTGGGAGACTAGTTTAGAAAAAAACTGTTTCATCTGCGTGGGCGAGTGGCTGAATAAATGACACCCGAAAAAGGAAAGAACAGAGACAAATTTTCAAGCTCTCATTGGAATCAATGAACGATTTTCATTCGTTTAGTCTCCATCATGTTTTTGACCAATTAGATGCTACTAATTTCAACCAATGGCAAACTTAACTTTTCGATCCGCATAAGTTTATTACCAACTGTCAACCCTCAGTCTGCTGAGACGAAGGGCTAACGCTCGAAACGTCAGCTAAACACAATATTCCACTGCCGAAAAACATACCATATCAACTTTTGTTGATCAAACCCATTTATTTAAAAGAATTGCTCCACTTACTACCGCAGAACGTGAGTTAATGTTGTTTGTTGTTTCACTCTGCAAATTTCCCACCTCCCTGGAGGTGCAGAGTCGCCAGGTTTGAACATGCTAATTAACAAGTAATCCGCAAACGGGCATTGGATAAGAGCTTAATTTTAGAAAGCATATCCAACAAACCTGAGTGAGATAATTGTTTCATTAAACATCAGAACTAAATAAAAATATCTCGTTTCCGACTCGAGTTTTCGGTCAATTTGAGGGGTAGGAATATTTTTCATCCTTGATAAAATTGTCAGTTTCCGTATTTGGACAAACTACAGGGTATAGCCTTATAGGATTTATACCATGAGTAGAGAGCCATTTAAATTACCAGAAATTCAGTTTAATATCCAGTGTTAGGTATAAGGCAGGAGACAGCATGCAGCAGTTCTTTAGCACACTCGTTGAAAGATGTAAACGCCAAGACCTAATTGCCGTTCAGAGAGTGGTAAGCGCTATCCTGTGGGACAAGCCCTAATCTGGAGCCAAAAAAAGTGTTAACAATTTGGAACGTTTTATCAACTAATTACCGATTTATTCTCTAGTTAGCATGAACAACAGGGCAAACTAGTCTTGTAGAGAGCAATACAGTTGTGTAACTATGAAAGCGAGAGACAACTGGATGTTCCTGTCAATGTTCGTTACATATCATTTTTGCACACTCAAATTCACAATAGACATGATACATTTCCAAAATGGTAACATGTGTGCGGAGCCAATGGTCGTTTAGAATTAGAAAAGAGTCTTTGGCCACATACAGAGATGTTTTGATTTCTAATGCAGTAACTACGTACCTTTGAAATGGGTAAAATTAGTTTATATCCGCAATAAAGAAATTGCCGGAACACCTGCAAAATGGGTTCATGTGAAGCGAAAGATTATTTCTATGTTCAGAAAACCCTTAAACGTATGATATACAGATTTCTTTTATTCACAACATACTTAAGTTACATCTTTGGCCACGCGTGTGTTTTATGTATTACGTTTGAGCTTTTTCACCTTTAAAATATAGCGATACCTTGTTGTTTCTAAAACTACTGAAACTGCAATCTGAAATGTTCTGAGAGAAAAGAACATTCTAGTAAGAAGAATTGAATTTAAGGTGGAGTCCTCAACAAACTTTTCTATGAGGTTCTTGATTCATGTTTAACAATATTGGCTGAGTTTAGCTTCAGAGCAAAAACTCGACCTAATTTTACACTTAGTAAAAGGTGTAGAATAGACTGAGAACTGAACATCGAGCAATTTCAGAAAATGTTATCTCTTTTGTTGTTATAATACCACTGGCGTGGTTGAATTGGTACCATACCGCGCTCAACAGGGACTGCCCAAAACTATCCAAACAAATATATTTCACAATTGATTTTGTTAAAAAAAACGGTAGTAATGTATTTGGGAAATGAGACATGGACTCAGTTAAAAGCTGAGAACAGACTTTGAGTTGATACAGACACCATCTGACGAAAGCTCTTTTGGGTTCGTACGCAGACTCGTTGGAACTGAAAAAAGAACTGCGCATGCTTAAGTAACTACAAGAGGTTCAACTTTCAAATTTCTAAGATAATGCCTCAAAATCCCGTTTCTACAACTACAAGTGAGCAGCGTGTAGTTTTTTCTCACCCAAAATTAACGCAGTCGACCTTACTTAATTAGTTGACAAAGAAAAATATAAGAAATTTTTGTTTGGTTAATGCCTTACTATTTGTGAATTACAACACTAACGTACGTCTATTTGTAAGTCCGCGAGCTTGATTAAACCTCCTCCTCCTTCTTTTCGGCAACAACACCCTCCTTCACAAAGGGGTAGGAAGACAGAAAAAGACCTTTTCACTCTTAACTAAAGTTAAATTTCCGTGACAGTGTGGTAGTTTATCCGAGTAAAAGGAAAAATACGATATCTTTTTGTTCCCTGACTCTTGTAACCAAAATACTCAAGGGCGAATTGTACCTAACACAGCAACTTTGACCAATACAAAAGAGAAACTTTTTTGTAGATTGAAAAAAAAAAAGTTGTCTTTCATAAAAATTAGTTTTTCTCTCTAACGGAGAGACGCGTTGCCTACAATATTATTAAGTTTCGTTTGCTTTTGAATCAGTTTTTCCTTTTTTGGCGGTTTAGGTAATTGCTCCTTTTTGCAAAAAAACTCAAAAACATAACCAAGCAAACTTATGCACGGTTAAATAAAAATAGACCAATGAAAAGCAATTGAGGTAGATTACATTTACTGCTGAGAAAGTTTCTTCTCAATCGATTCAAAAGTGACAGGGTTAAGGTTATCAGTGGGCCGGTGAGGTTACGATCCCTAATAAAGAAAATTAATTACCTTATATTCATTTCTCTCCTCTAAGATTATTCTATTAGTCCTCCATTTAATTTCAAACTTTAAAGAAATAAACATTCTTTTGTTGCTCTCATCCTGGGGAACGTTCTCTTATCTTTCAGCCTCGGTGTTCCGGTATAAAACGTTTTTATAAAATAGTTTCTTTCATAAAAGGTATCCTAAAGCCATGTCCGCACTTTAGTGTATTCCAAGGCCGAATAGAAGCAGAATGTTCCATTACAAAATGCAAGCTGCATTTTTAAACATAAACAGCTAAAACTAGGTCAAAAATAAATCACACCACGTTTTATACCTTCAAATGAAGCAGCTTCTATTTTTTTCCTTACACGCGTATAACGCCTGTAGTGTGTTTTGTTTTTGGAATGCATGAGTGTCGTTCGACAACCTAAAATCATTTATGACAGTGAGGAAGATGTATTTGAATTCAGGGATAAAGAAAACTGAAAGGCCTTTTGCGTATTTAAGTTTCAGCGAATACCAGGAGAAAACAAAAACATTGCAAGAGGTTGTTTGCTGTTGTCGCCTTTGCTTTTGCTTTTGCTAGACGCCGTAAAACGTGTTACAGCTGAACTAAAGGTTCAAGGTTCAAGGTTCTTTATTTCCTATTTACAACAGTGATATACAATAGTGATACATAGCATCTAGTACAAAAATAGGAGGTGCAGAAATAGACAACCTAAAAGGTTAAGTAGGTGTTTCTGCACCTGTAGAAGCACCAGGGCACCAGCTGTGTCTGCATTGTATCATTTCATCCAGCAGAATGGTTATGTCGACTTGCATTGCCTTTCATCAACGTTTTGCCAAGGCTTAAGAATCCAACTGACACCTTTATAATATCTTCCAGTAGGCCAGTTTTAAATTAAGGGTTTTGTTACTAGTCATCACGATCTTGTTTACGTGTAGTATCCAGTGACATTTTAGAGATTATTTGTGTTCATCAACAATAACTCTACAAGGATTAAAATCATCCTCTAACAAACTAAAACGCGGATCCAATAGCAATCAAGTTATAAATTAAACAATTTCGACTATTTTCAGCCCAAACATAGTTTGGTAAAACTTTGTTTTTATGTTGTTGAGCTGACAAAATCCTGTTTTTGTGTTCGTTTGAAATAATAAATCGCAGTCGTACTTGTCAACTCAAACACGAAGACGACCCGTGAACAATACCAAGTTTTGGAGGATATTAGTTGCAGCTGTTTACTTAAAAACTATCCCAGCGTATACTTGCGACCATTGAGTCAATTATGAACGTACAACTTTTATCGTATAACAGTTCTTATTCCGAAAACGCCTCAGTGTCTCCGCGGTACGTTAATCCTGATAAACTTCCAAGATGGGCGCACGTTCTTGCTCTTGCTGTTTATGCGGTTTGTCTCTGTTTCGCACTGACTGGTAATTCTACAGTTCTAATTGTTCACTACCGATTCAAACATCTTCGAACCACTGCAAGTATCTTGCTGTGTAATCTTGCACTTGTGGATCTCTTACTTGCTAGCCTAACACCTTTTGAAGGAGCAGCAATCTTCAACAATTCGTGGATCTTCGGCGAAGCCGTGTGCAAAATCCACCGCAACCTTCTTTACACTTTCTATACTGTTTCAATGATGACACTTGCAGTATTGTCCACAGAGCGCTATTATGCAATTTGTTATCCGTTTGATGCTAATGCAAAGTTCAAGAACAGGCATTCAAAGATCCTTGCCGCTATTTGGATTGCATCAATTTTGCTGGCATTACCTCAACTGTATTTCAGAACTGTAGTTTTCACCCACGGAACGCATGCATGCATCGACAACAGCGAGACGAATGACACTTTCGTGGTTGTTTTATTCAGTTACTATATTTCCATTTTCATCCTAACGTACATTGTACCGCTCACAGTAGTATCGGCGACTTTTGTGAGAGTGAGAAAGGCGTTGAGCATTCGGAAGAAGGAATTGAGAGGACTTTCGCAGTTTCAAGTTTCAGCGAATTTTAGGAGAAAAAGAAACATTACAGGAATGTTATTTGTTGTTGCCGTTTGTTTCAGTTTCTGTTGGACACCTTACAACGTGTTACAGCTGATCAAAAGGATTCCAGCTGTGTCTGCCTTTCATCCAATGGGGTCGTTTTATGTCGTTATAAAGATGGTAGCTTTCCTGCATTCGATCTGTAACCCTTTCATATATTTTCTCATGAGCATGCCGTTTAGAAGTGCTGCCAAGGCAACTTTTGCGGCATTGGTTTGCACGTGTGTGAAGAGCTTGCGTTGCAATGGAGGAAATAGAAAATCTGTTTCTGACAACGTGGAACAGAACGTTTAATCAATAAGCATTATTTAAACAATAACTATTCACTCAACTCAGAAAACAGTTAAATACGAAAGGTGCAATATGTAAAATCAGATTTAGGAAAAAACTGACTGAATTTTTAAAAGTTTTATGAAACGAATTAAATCAACACTGACACGCCTCCAGCGGACGTGTTTTTGTAAAAAAACAGAAACTTATTTTTAAAAAGAACTTCCAGTGCTTATTTTTTTATAAAGCAGAATTAAATAATTCACGTTCTGACAAACAATCAATAGGTGACAAACATCTGATATCGGTACAGTTCTGTGCAAACATGAACGTTTTCCGTATGACAACACAATTTGACTTTACTAAGAGAATTACCTCCTCTTGACCACAATACATAAATAATACACACTTTAAAATAGCATTTGCAAGATTTCCTCTTCTGTAACCACCATAAAATGGAAGTTAACACCGATCATTGTGTCACTCTGCAAAAGGTTCACCTCCGAGTAGGTGGACATTGGCCATTGGACAGTACAGAAATACTGAACCAATCAGATTGCTTGAAATACCAACTTCACCTTGTTTGTGCATGCTAATCTAGTAGTCTGATGATGCCCACTAAGCGTGAGATTGAAGTACGGTCACTAAGTTGGAAAGCTTTACAGGCAGTCAAAACTTTTATCATTTTAGTTTCAATTTTAACATTTTTGCTTCCCACTCTATTAAAACTCGCGCACTTTTAGACGCCACTATCAGCCTAACACAAATATAAGTACCGAAGTTAACCGTTCCCCCTTTAGGTCTTCTTCCATCACTTCAATCTAAAGAGGCAAAATTTGTTCTTGTAACCGGCTAATTAGTTTTAAATTAAATCAAAATTTGTGAGGTAAGCTTTAAAAGAGCCATCCCTCTGCTTCTTCTTCTTCTTCTTCTTCTTCTTCTTCTTCTTTTTCTTCTTCCTCTTCTTCTTCTTCTTCTTCTTCTTCTTCTTCTTCTTCTTCTTCTTCTTCTTCTTCTTCTTCTTCTTCTTCTTCTTCTCCTCTCCTTCTTCTTCTTCTTCTTCTTCTTTCTCTTTTTCTTTTTCTACTTCTTCTTCTTTCTCTTTTTCTTCTTCTTCTTCTTCTTCTTTTGTTTCTTCTTTTCTTCTTCTTTTTCTTTTTCTTCTTCTTCTTCTTCTTTTGTTTCTTCTTTTCTTCTTCTTCTTCTTCTTCTTCTTATAAACTATTTATTGGCTTTGCTATTTTGCAATTGTAAAGTAACGGCGGTGATAACTATGAGTTGATATTTTATTCTACTCTAATTGGTAATAGAAATACATTTTTTAGCTTAACAGCCCTTCAGAACAAAAACAAAGAAACAACCATTTTCAGTGACTTCTAAACCGCTGACCGAGTTTCTTGCTAACATATTAGGTATTGTAGGAAAGTGTAAATTTGTCCTAGACTTTTTAGTATCTGTAAACATATAGGACTGACAACTTAAAGGAGTCCACTACTCCTGCAATCTATTCTTGTGGGGGAAGGGGGTTAATTATGAAAAAATATATAAAAAAGATGTGCTGTACAATCGAACCTGGCAAAAACAAATTGCATACCAATGTGTTAAAATGGAATCTATGAGAAAACAGACAAAGTTATTTTAGCTTTTTTTACGGGAGATTCATGAGCAAGGAAAGGGGATTTGCACAGCATTTATTTATACATCTTCCATTCAAAAGAAGAGATGGGACATCCCTTATTTTGATTTTTTAAAAGATATTGCTGATTTAGAGATATGTTGAATGGCTAAAAATTAGCTAGTTTAGAAGTTTACAAACATGGAAAACATTGTTAGAGTATCACAGAGGTATATACAACTAACACAACTGCATACTGTGCCCCTCCCCCCCCACCCCACCCCTGACACCTCCCAACTCTTTCTAAAGCAAATCTCTTTGAAGTTAGTTCTCATGGATATATTGGTAGGGGAACAATTGATGCGCAAGTTGGCAAAGGAGGATACGCAAGGGAGGTTGAGCTAAAAGGTACACCGCCGTTAGCTTTACTCCATTTTTTTTCTTTATTCCCCATTTTTAAAAGTTTGATCCACTTTCGCGAGACGTAGATACACAATTACTTACCTAAAGTTATTTAAGCCGTCAAACTACTATATTTCTGTTTTACTATAACATTTAATTGATTTATATCCTCTTGAAGATTGTGGAAATAAACAACTTATTGTTGTTGTTGTTGTTTTTGTATGTTGCATGTGTTGTTGCAAACATTTATCCGGTTCGTTTGCTTCGCAAAAGCTGTAAGTTGGTGTTGTCACAAGACAAAAATCCCATGACAATAATTAAGTAGGTCTTTAAATTATCTTTTACCGAATTATTCAGACATTGGTTAACAGAGGCTAAGATTTGAAAACTAACAATGGAAAGCTTACAAGAGGAGTAAGTATAGATATATTTTGCACTTTACGTTTTTAAAGTGTTTGTATTAACAAACGACAACAATGTTCAGTTACAAGTATTTGTTTGGATACGAGAACAAAGTTTGGCTGTAAACAAGAATTCCAGTCAGGTTTCGTTTGATTATACAAGATTTTTTTTTATTCAGTGTCTGGAATGATATACTTAAGTATAACAATTCTTACTTGTTTTACAGTTCCTGATCAATCTGGATGCACTAATTACAAAGTTTCTTAGTTCTTTTTCGGCTTTGTTTGTAGATTTAGATTAACTTGACCACTTTCGTGAAAAGCAGCTGCACTGATAAAGTTGCTTCTCTGCGAAACCTTCGATTCAAAGCTCCATAAATCACAGGATTTGCTGCATGCGTTGCTAAAACAAGAAACGCACAAACTGAAAACAGCCAAGGGCAGTCAAAGTAGAGTTCTTCCCAATAATTGGGGAAGAACACACGAACAAAGTGCAACAAATGGATTGGAAAAAGGCATGATGCAAAAACACTGACAATAGTTATCAATGTTTTTAGAGCTTCTCGAATTTGCCTGAGCCGAACTTTACTAAAGTTTGAAGTTTTTGTTTTATATGCTTTGCGTAGTTTACAGATAATTCTAAAATAGATAACAGTTATGAAACACAACGGGGTAATGTAAAAGAAGATTGTGTCGATTGGCTGGAGAATCTGTTCGTAGCTTTTGTTGGGCCAGACAAGGTCGCAGGCGTACTCAGTTTCTTTTCCTCGGGTTTCGAGCTCCACCAGTTGGTAAGAGATAATGTTAGGGATAGATACAAGGACTGAAAGCAGCCACGCTACTGCAAGGAATAGCTTGACACCCGATGCTTTCATTGGGGTGCGAATTGCGACGCAGTATCTTTCTATGGCAATACCAACCATTGTCGCGAGCGAGGCACACATTGAAACGTGAGTAAGAGTGAAAACGAACTTGCACATGAACAAACCAAACGGCCAAACTAGCTCCAGAAATTCGTAGGCCAAGTAAAATGGCGCGTAAAGAAGCAGAACGCCCAAGTCTGCCACTGCTAGGCTTAGCAGAAACACATTAACAACAGGACTAACGGTGGAATGCTTGTTAGTTAGAACAACTAACACGAGTATGTTACCAGGAACACCCACCAAAAACAGAACAGTGTAGAAAACTACTTGCGGAACAACATGGAAGCTTTCTTCATCGTAGAAATAGAAGGCTTCTTCTGTATCGTTGACACTTTCAGAGGCGTTCATGTTGAGCTCGTCACTCACTCTTGTGAGTCAAGCTTGTTGTTTGTGTATCCTTTAAGAGTGCTACATCAACGTTTATAGATCGAATATGGCAATTTCGATGCCCCTTGTTTGTCCTGCAGACAATTCATAATAGAAAAATGCGCAAGGTTTTGCTAAGAAGACAAAGAACCCAAAAGTAGGCGGATGAATTTCCTTTAGTTCAATAGAAACAGGTGAGATTAAAGAAGTAGCGTTTGTGTGTATAGTGTTTTAAACTAAAAAGGCGCAATTTGGCAAACAATACACGTCTCATCTGCGTATATATTATGGAAACGAAAACTTGCTGATGATTAAAATTAACAATTTTTTTGCCATGACGCTGCACTGTTTGAGAGAGGTAACAGAAGCACGCTAGGGGATACTCTTCAGATGCACTCCAAATTGGTAATCAGAGTCGCGTTTTTCGTTGTACTTTCTAAAGGTTCCCGTTCGGTAAAAGAAACGGACGTACTTAAATTTGTCTATAGAAAAAACTACGCAACCTTCTCGCAAAGTTATTTTATATTTAGAACCAAGAATGTTTTAAATTCTATGGAAACCAGAGCAGTTTTTGTCAATTCAATTTACACTAATGGCCAATTTACGTCAGCAGAACAACAAATTTTTTATTGTACACGTTTGTGTGCAAGGAAAATCTAGCGACATTTATATAGTAAAATTTTTCTTGATAAGTGAACATGTTACTACCGAAGAGGATATGTTTGAATTTATCGTTATTGAAGCGTTTACCCAACAGTTTAAGGCAAGTGCATTGGAAATAGAGTAAAATTGATCTGAACACAGTATCAAGACACTTCAAGAACAGCCTATAGAATTTTATTAAATTAGCCACAATGACTCGCTCATGAAGTGCTGCCGTCTGTTACAGCAGGTGACGAGCATGTGTACACTGTACTGTTCAGTTTTGATAACACGAATTATGTTTTGTCGTCATTCATCGTGACACTGTTCTCAAGCATGCACTTAAAAGCGATAATAGTCTCAATGCCAACAGCATTGCGTTTTAAAAACTAAAATGACTTGCACGAATTTGCGAAATAAAAACAATAAGAAACAAATACATACTACTCACTCAAAGTCAAAGGGGAAAGGACGCGTTTACCCAGAGTTCTACGCGCGCAACTCGTAAACCAGCCCGAGCCGAACGAGTCCAGGACAAAAATCCCGAGAAATGGACACAAATATAGAAAAAAAGGACCAAGAACTATATTTTCGATCGAGAAAGTATTGTAGCATACATCAAACGAGTGTTTAAGCAAAGATTTGGGGAATCAAAAGAAAATGCCCCGTCCCTTGATAGTTTTTAGTCCATGTTAACAGGTAGTTTTTAATATTTTGATGCGCTAGTTTTATTCAGATTTTTAAAGTCTTCTTACTTTTAATACTTCCATTGTAGTAGTTTTATTAGTTTAGTAATTTTATAGTTGGTGTGATATCTAACGATTTTACCGATTCAATAAAATGTAGATGTCGATGTAGAAATGAGGCGTAAACAGTTCAATACGACCAAGCGAGTCGCCACACATCAAGACCAGCTGATCCGACCCCGTGACGTCGTCAGAAAAACAGTGTATCATTATTTTAGACTGCTCTTAAAGTAGTACTTTGGAATGAGTCAAAAAATAAGGAACTAAAGGAAAGAAGATTAGTTATTTTAAACACTGAAGAGTAAATCACTAAATTCACAACTTTTATTTGTATCATTTTCGCGCGACTTGTCTCGCGGATAGGGCCTGGAACGACATGATATTATATGGTTTTGCAGACGTCCACGTTCCTGATTGGTTAATTGCAGGGACTCAGATCAGCTGGAAATCTCTCAAACAAATAGCTACTGCGACGACAGTTAGCCGAAACGGCTCGTTAGTGAATTGCTGACGTATCTTACGAACGACATATGGCGAACATGCGTAAACTATAACAAATGCTATCGTCAATAGTATTGCATTTTAGAAACTGAAACGACTTGTTCCGAGTTGTGTTCACTTGTCGCAGAATTCAGTGCCTCACTTGCAATAAAAGCTATTTAATACTGGTTAAAACAAGTCCCAGTGTCAGAGAGTACTGCCCGTCAAGAAATAAAACTCATACCGTGTCAGTTAAGCCTATCTTGAGCTTCAGCATTTTACGATGCTTGTTACAACTGTATAGTGCGCTTGGTATAGAATAACAGATTTTTCTCCATTTTACCACACAATATATCAACATGCACATCAAAGGTTTCTTGTAAAGTCATTTATTTGTTCCCCAGTAATATGATAGGACCAGTATTAGCAGGTACATTTCTATACATTTCTAACTTATTTTTACTAGTCTTTCTATACAAAATCCATTTGGGATATCACGTTACTATGTCGTGTTCCTCATTAGCAGTGCTTGGCATGAGTTGGCCACAGAGGTCCGCGCATTATCTTTTGTTCTAAGAGACTGGGATTGAGGCTACATTCGTACAGTTACACGAGTCCAATCAAGCCATGAACACCACGAAGATGACAAAGAATACGATTAACACGCAGAAAATCTTAATGATAAGCCACCGGTTGGATGTGACCGACTGGAAGTATTTCAGTATTTCTCCATGAGCTGCCTCGACATTCATTTCTGTGTTCTCCACATTTGTATCAATCCTGGAAGTGAAAGCAGGAAATATTAGGGATCGTTCACAACTCTTTTAAAACATTTTAAAATGGTCAACAACAACAACAGCATTATTTTACTCCTCTACATGCAAAATATATACAGCTTGCTTTATATACAGTTAAGAGATACAAGTCAGACACGACTCTTTTACTGACAACTGCATTAACGGGTGGAATGTGATATCTTACGCTTTCATCGTCCAAACCCCTACTGAAATAGATAAAAAGATAGTAGTTGATCTTTAGAAATTTATGAAGAACCAATATACTTGGTAGAAAGCCACACCCTCAACTGTACTTGAAGCAAACTAAACATTTAACTTAAGCTGGAATGATATGTACATCTAGTTGATGACGTTTAGCACGTGTTCAAAGTTATCTATTTAATTTTTTAAGAGCAGTTTAAGAATGTACATGTACCTGGGTTCCCACAAAAAAATGGAACCAAACACTAACTACTGGAAATTCAAGTTAAATTTTTCCTAACTTGGAAAAAGACTTAGAAGTAAAAAAACTGTCTTGTTTAGTAATACGTCTTTCAGTTTTATTCGAATCCCTTAACTATCGATTGAGAGTGAAAAAATGCGCATACACTTAAACACGAGCACAGCTTTCTCGGTCAAAATAGAAACGAAGCAGAAGTCTCAGATTGATCAAGATCCTATTCAGCTTTTCATGTGCAAAATAGTATTGTCATCTTGCGGACCTCCGGACACTAATTAGTAATAAGCTTTCAAAAAAGTGTCTTGCACAGTTGGTTCAATTTTTTTAAATTTAAAAGCAAAATAGACAGGCACACAAACGTTATTTTCAGAACTCAATTTCCTGATTCGGAAGCCGGAGGCGTTCTAATGATCCGAGTTCGAATTCAATTACCGGAATCCATTAATTAACAAGCTAGTTATTAAAAATTTCAAACCTCTGGATGGTCTCTTCCTGTTCCTTGACCATGTGTGCCAACTGGGAAAATATTGTGCCAAGCTCCACTATTGTCGACTCTATACTCTCCATTGCTGATGATCGGGACTGGATATATTCCTCCTGAAAACGCAATTTTGTTTAAAAACATCTTAACAAAAAATACATGGGTTATTATAGCCAGAACGTATTATTATAGCAGATACATGTGAATGAGGCACAATTTATCGTAACACGTAAAGAATTCGATGGATTTATTCTTAACAGCTGTACCTGTTGAACAAGTTGCATGTGGTCGTCAGTGTGTAGGCCCATGTCTATGACTGCATCGCCAGATTTTGCGCCTGCTGCTTGCAAGACTAGTGATCAAAGAAAAAATTACAATTAACCTTATTCAAACGGCACTGGCCAGTAACAAAACTCATACTATCAGTTTTTTAATGTAGTTAAACTACAATCTAAGCCTATGGTAGTCTGTACAATATCTTGAAACCGAAAACCAGGCCAGGGCTAAGAGTTTTTTTGTTTTTGTGTGTATACATCTGTGTGTCACTGTGTGTATGTAGGGGGGAGGGGGGGGGGCAAACAAAAGGTTCATATTTTAAACCCCAAAATTCCCAACTCCAGAATTTGTCTACCCCCAAAACTCTCTACTCTTTAGCATATCGAAAAAATCCCTCAGTGTTTAAACATTATCAGCAAAGTTTATTACAAACATACTGCATGTTAAAGGAGTAAATTGCACTTATGTTACCAATTGTAGGTTTGAGCTGAAGAAACTGCAATTATACCAAAAAAATCCCTGTTTTTTCACAATACCCAAAAATCTTGGCGCCTTTCAATGACCCAAAAAAATCCCGTTTGGACAAAATTTCAGGATTTTTCTGAAAAATCCATTGGAACACCCTGGTCATTAAAACATGTGAGTGGGGCCCCTAAGGACGGAGAGAGAGGGGCCCTGGGGGGGGGGGGGGAGGGGCAGGTGTGCTCTGACAGTCCTGGCACTGAGGCTGAGGACAGTCACACAAACATATACTATACTTGTACATGTGTCAAACACATTTTTAAGTTTAAGGTGGTTTGGACTGTCACTGTTCTAGCTAGGCCAAAAGGAAAGAGTACTCTGTCCTGTCGTTTCTGTCAACACCAGTCTTTTGTTGCCAACTGTAGTGTCTTGTCATAAGCCATTTTTGTGGCTTCAGAATGTGTAAAATAACTGAAATAAAGTTGAAATCAATGACATGCTACTGCGGCTAAAACACTGTAAGTTGTAGAAAATTAAACAAACACTTTGCTCCAACCAACTACCAAATTTTGGGTTTTTTGTAGCTTTCTTCGAAGATGGCTGTTTGAACTTGAATAATTTCTATACATCAATAAAAATACTTAAATTATTATTTTATGTTAGATACAAATTCACCTAACAATGTGATTGTAAACATTTAATTTTTTCTACATCACACATGTATCATTGTATGCAACATTCCTTGTTTTTCATATATATTAAGTTGTATTACCCCATTGGGCCAAACTGTGCAACTCATTGTTTTCCATGATACTTTAAGGGGAATCTCTCATTTGCTTAAAATCACAACAGTCTTAAACCAGGGCTTGAAATTTACGACGGCCACGCGGCAATTGCCGTGGATGCCCCTTGCCTTTGCCGTAATGCCCCCAGAAAT
>JAOBRG010141326.1:0-18831 GCA_027574985.1 Umimayanthus nakama | reverse complement strand
GGGGGGGTTGGGGTGATTTACAGGCACCGGGGAAACCCCATATAGGGTATATGAGTCAACTAGAAATAATAATAATAGAGGGATTTATGAAGCAAAATAAATTGAGACGACAAAAACATCGACAAACTACTATCATCTATTATAGAAAGCATGTTTAATTCGCTGATAGGTTTCTCAGAGCTACTGAAATACAAGCAGTGTATATTGTTCCGTCAAAACAGCTTTTCATGAAAAAAACAATTTGAAATTGTTTAAAACTGAAGTACAGTGCATGTTATCAAAGCGCAGGTCCTCGTTCTCTTATCTCCGGACTCCTGCTGTTCAAAGGACTGTCAGGAAATACTTTGCAACTGGTTTGCACGTGACTTTCGACCGAAGTTGCAAAGACAAGGACGACACGTACTAAGTCAGAGCAGTTCAGCACATTTGATTCTCTTACTGTTTGTGCAGTAAGCTAAAATATTTAATACTTCTCAAGTGGAACAACAAAAGAGCAGTGGTTTTTTAAAAGTGTTAAAAACCATCACCAAATTTTGGGAAAGAAAACAACTCATCGACACTTTCATCGAAATGAGTTTATTTGTCGATATAGAACGGCGAAGCAGTCGCTCGGAAACCGAGACGTAGATTTCTGATTAATCCAATGTAAAAAATTGCCACATGAAAGTGAAACAAAGGCCAAAGGGGTGAATGGTTTGCAACTTGACCTTACTGATATTTCTTTTCAAGGAGTTGAAGTGTGTTATTTAATAAAATGATAACTAACACGTCTCCACGAGTCAAATAAAATACCAAAAATTTAAAAGAGCAAAGAAGGTCAAGTCTATAGTTCCACTTCAGACAAAACTGAGCACTGGAACTTTTAATGAAGAACAAAGTTATGTTTACTGAGATTGTATTGTCGATGGAATGAAAGAAAAGCACCAGTTCTGATATACGGTACGAATTTCGTCCTTTTAGGAAAGAACAAACCCCAGGAACACGGAAGTTCGTGAGCCATAAAATTAATCTAGGAAACCAAATCTTCGGGACGCTCAAAATAGAAGTAGATAGACTATGCAACACAATACGATTAGCTCGCTTTCTGTTTAATAGCAAATAAGCTTTAGAATTGATTCACGCACAGCCATGACAACAAAAAAAATCACGTCTCAATTCTGCGTTCAGTTGAAGCTTTAGACAGCACTGAACAGGACAGTAGAAATGGACTGCGAGTAATCTTTAACTTGTCGAACAAGCGGAGGAAAATCAGAAGATTTTGCGTGTGCAGCCACTTTACAACTAAACCTATCTCTGCTTGTTCGATGAACCACACAGCGGCTGTCCCAGTCTATTAAAAAGCCGTTTCTTGCCGCTCCAGCAGAAGAGATGGGTGTATCGTTCTATAAAATATCACAGTAAGCCACATTTTGGTGTCATAACGTACTCTGTTCGGGATGGTTACATTTTGCTATGGCCGCCGGGCTAAAAATTAAGCTGGACCGGTCAAAATAGGTTGTTCGGTTAAGAAAAAAGCTCTAATTTCGACCCTACTTTGGGTTAAGCCAGAAAACTTTTCTAAATAAAAATAATTAAAACCACTTCTAAAAGTTCTATCAAACACGTCGGAAATCCCAAGTGTACACAAGCATCGAAAGTTAGTTCAAATTTCAATCATTCAGTGCCTTCAGTAAAAATCGAAAACGGCAACACTAAAACTAAAGGTATTATTTCAAAGCACAGAACTGATATAGAGCAAATAAGTTGCGATAGGTTTGTGCATGGATGAAGTACATCCTATAGTTGCGAGACTCTATACGACAGCATTTCAGGGATAAAAAATTGTCGTGGGCTGGAACGAAACAAGAGTTCATTCTAGTGAGATTATCATTAGCAACAGCCCCACCTCCCAATTCTTAACTCGATGACTGAGTTCGTCTCAAACATCGAATTTTCGTCTGGGGTTTCAAAATAGTTTGATTTAACTGAGAGCCGAATCCCTTAAACAAACGAAGTTAATAACATCGGCAAGGTCACTTCCCGAATTTAAAAAGCAACACAAAATGAATAGCATCTACTGAAATCTGATTGGCATGTCCCGTTTGATATGCAATAAGGAAATATACTATATATCACTTCCCCGGCTCTACCCCTCTTTGTTCCAAATCGTACAAAGAGTGATGTTTTATCTTGCAACTTTAAAAAAATTGCGAGAAAAAAACAGAAAAACAAAGTCAGTGAAACAACGAGACACAATATCAAAAGAGCTTTTTCGCTCCTAAAAACAAACGATGGCTAAAACGAGGTTTTCTACCCGTTTTTCAAAAAGCTTATAACATCGTGGGGACTTGAAAGACAACTTATGTTCTAAGGATGAGACAAGATAAAGACACGAATTTATTCTAAAAAGGGAACTCTTCCCCTCGGGTCATTATAAGTTTCCGTCTCGATATCAGAACCCCACGTTGGTACACAACTGCGTAAACAATCTGCAGGTAACTATGAACACAGGTCACCCAAGCTCTGTAGCAGGTAAATGTAGTGTCTCTAAATGTCCACTTGACAACTACTCCACTCACCCTTGCACCGATTCAGCACAAGTTATAACACAAGTATAACTGATTCACATCTGCTTGCTTACAGTTTTTTTTTACAAAATATGCGAGCTTCCAATGCAGGTCCCTCGGTATTGCAACCAAATCTAATCGTAAAACTTTGACTGGTAGCTAGTCTTGAGATGTTCTTTTTTACTGTACGGTTAAGTTGGTTTAAGTTGTCCTTCATTCAGAATGTAAACTAATTGCGTCAAGCCTTCCCCTTAGGGGCGAACAATCTGATTTTTGAGGGGGGGGTGAGCTTTTTGAAAACAAAAATTCCTGCAAGCTAAGTTCTCGTAAAAAGAAAAATCCTGCAGCAACTGGTGAACGAAAAAAATATCCTGCATCAAATTCCCAAGGGAAAAAAATGTTGCAGTTCAAAAAGAGAATTCCTGCTAGTGTTTTGTTAAAAAAAAAATTCTTGCACACTATGGGACATGAAAAAAAATTCCTGCTCACCAAAAAAGCCCCTCCCCCTCAAAGATCAAATGGTTCGCCCCTAAACAAGATACTCTCAACAATGGGCAGACTGCTTACATTAAAACTGCAAAAAAATTGGGCGGTTAATACAACAATAAAAGCACAAATATTGTAACTTAGAAACGTGGCATTACGCTTTACCATGCGGCCGCTTCTAAATCAGTTGTTAAGAAACAATTTCTTCTCTCAAATATTTATCGTTTAATATTGTCCGATAGAAAAATTTGCCTTTGCCTTTTTCAGCTTTGATAAAAAAAATGGTTGGCGTTTATACCAACTCTTTGTTATCTCGCATTTCAGGTAAAGAGCCCTAAATGTACAATTCAGGGTTACCAAAACGAACTACCACTAAAAATATATGCAAGTCGAGAAACAAAACAATTAGCATAAAATAGTTTTTAGAATAAAAGTGCAGTCTTGTTTGCATACTGTTCAGCCGGAGCACTAAGTTAACTTATCGCTGTTTTAAGACAGAATGAAATAACTACGACAGGCCAAAAAAGTCCAAATAACGTCATCTGTCATATAACAGCTTGGTTCACCAGATAAAAGTATAACTAAGATTCGATGTTAGATCTAGGTTTTTAGCCAAGTATATTTTCTATGATAACCACCGTGAAATGTGGCAAAAATATTTGAATCGGTTGTATTTGAGGCAAGTTCTGAGCTAACTGAGAGAAATAGCTTTATGCATTCAGTTAAAAAACTTTCTCAGATAGAAATAATCTTAGAAAATTGCAATATGATTGGTACCAATTAAACATTGGCCGACTTACAGCAAAAAACACTCGACAACAAATATCTGTTTTAGTAATAAACTTCAAATTTTAATTAAATTGTTTTTAGAGCTGACGATCTGGTTTTCCTTTAAAAGACAACACCCGCAATTTTTTGCAGAATTTTATAGTAACATTAACAAAAGAAATGAATGATTTAGTAAAGAATATTCTAAATATTGGTAGACAACACTGAAGTCTTTGGCGTTAATGAGTGAAGCACAATGCGATTGAGATTATCTTCTAAAACTTTAATTTCTAGTTAATCTACAACAGAATTACAACATCAGATAAAATGAATAACTAATATCGGCAAGAAAAAACAACCTTGAAAAAATGTTGATGTTAATTTTGATTTTTTTGGTTCTTTTAAAGACGTCCATTAAAACAGATATTAAATTTCGGGAAATAAGATTACCCCAAACAGAGAGTTGCTTAACTTTCAGACTTTCTCTCTTAGAAAACAGTTCACGTGTCAAGATGATGAATGTATGGATGCCTACAAGTTTCGCAATAATGGTTTGTGATTTATCTTTGAATTTTTTTCACCAATATACTTTAATTAATGGCTTGAAATCAAGATCAAATCAACGATTAGAAGATGAATAATACATTCGTATCTCATAATAACTGTTCCCAGAGTGATCTCTACAAGTTCTGATTTTAACTATGCACGTTCTATTCCACACTAAACTGCCATAAACATCCGCCAAAAGATCAATGCCGGCTTCTGAGCCGCAACTGCATGGCAAGTACATGCCACAGTCTTCACTCTTACTGAAAAGTCTCAAATTAAAAAACAATTATAAAAATCAAGAATTTAGTATTATATGCGCGTGATTCTAAACATTTGGAAAAATCTGATCGCGCATTAGTTTAGTTTGTTATGCCCTCACTGGAAATAATGGTTCCATAGGTTAACACAAGAAAGTACAACCGAACACACAAGTTGGGCTGACAACCTCGAGCTTCATAGACACAGGTACAGACCTTGAAAGCCAATTTTTTTAACAAGTTATTTAAAGACTAATATGAATTTACAAAAAGAACTTTAGCCACGTTCTTCTACCAACATGTAGTTGCGTGTAGTGGCTGAAATACACGAGTGAAAATGAAGATTACGAACAGGGCCGGAATATCACAAAACTACATCGCGCCTACAAAGGAAGACAAAAAAGAGAAATGATTTATTCATGTTAGGAGATTATATTTGACCCTAAGCAACTGCATATACATGCGCTTTTTCTTTGTAAGAACACTGTCACTGAAACTTTTATTCATAAGAACACCAATACTAAGATTTAGCGGTTTAACTTTAAGAACAATTACGCGCTTTTTTAGAAGAATAATTTTGTAAGAGCAAAGAGGCTTAAATTTGCCCAAAAATTAAGAACAAACTAAGAAATATCCAGTCTGGGATTTGGAATAATATCAAAAAGAAAATTTACTTTTTTGAACAAAACTCTATTGTTTTCTTCAAAACTCGATTTTTTCGAAAGTTAAAATTCTCCAAACGGTAAGGTCAATAGAGTTTCCATTGCGATTAGTTCGGTTTTTTCCTGATCGCAAGTTAGGTGCACTTGCAATACTTAAGGAGTTATTAATTACCGTTTTTTGTTCTTATGTGTACTCTAAAAAAAGAACAGCCTAAGAACAATTGAGGCTGAAATTCCCTAAAATGTTAAGAACAATGATGCGCGAGCAAAGTTTACTGTCTCTTATAAAAAAAAGTGTGTATAGGCTCAAACTTTGTGTCAAAACACAATTTTCAACTAAAACAACTATTTTATGCTTTAAATAAGAACAATTTAAGAAAACTTTGAAGTTAAGTTTGTCAAAAATGAAGAATGTCGGGGTCCTGGCATCGATCGAAACCATCCGATTCACGTAGAAAAAGGAAGTCAGTAATCGTTTTAATCAGAGTTTTGAAGTTTTAAGTAATTCAATCAAACCCACATTCCTACTGTACCAAAGAACTAAATGTATCTAGAAATAACACAAGAAAAAATAAATTTAGTTCTATTTTCAAGATAGCTTGCTCTACCCGGCTATCTGGCGAAATTTTTGCTTTAAAGATCAGGCGACTCTTAAGAAGGCACAACTAAATTTCTCTTTGAAAACAGTTTCACTGGAGTCAATACGACCAAAAATATAGCCAAACATCTGTATAGTACCATATTTTCTCCGTTTACCAATAGCCCCGATTAGACGCCTAGTTTTTAATAAACGCAGTGGGCGTCTAATTAAGAAAATACGGTATACAAGCAGGTTTGTGCTGTGGATCAAACTTTAGAAGGGATGTTAACGACAACGTATATAGCTATATACTACAAAGTCGCTCTTTAGCTCCAACTCAGTCTTGTAATTTCAAAGGTATAGTTTCGACAAAATCAATGATATGCTTTTCAACATCAATTCATGCTCCATTTTATGAGACATGACATAGTTTTACCAGTGCCAGTGGTAGACGCGTGAATAAACCTGAGCTTTTCTTATCCTATACCTGGTGCTACATGAGACATAATATACTCAACAAAATTATTCAAACTCATTCGTTGGCATTCTTTCAACGTTATTCTCATTGTTCATTTAAACCGAAAATTATGTTAGGGTCAGGTCAAATACGTGACAACCACAGCCAATCAATAAAATTTTATAAACTAAACAAAGAAAAGCATATACTGCAACAACAACAGAGCCATGTTATAGCTGTGCCTGGTTAAGTTCATTAGTATTATAACCAATTACATCTAAATATTTGACAAAACTACGTCATATTCGGAACCTGTGTTTCAGTGTTAACTAGACACTTAATTAGATAACCACTTATAAATGTTGTGTCAGGACTTTGGTAGTAAAAAATTATGCAGTTTTTTAAAATGAGATACCAATGTCAAAGGAAGCTGCGAATATTATTTTGACATTTAACCATCAACCGCACAGATTTTTTCATGTGTCTTGGCAATACTTACGTATCTAGGACTAGATAAAAACTGAAGCAGACCGTTTGGCATATTGCATCCACCCTCCACGAGAACAAAGGAACGGAAAGGAGAAATGTGCACATACAATTGCAATAAATAATCTGAATTTTCGTTTGTTTTAATTTTCAGTAAACATCCCACAATGATGCCAGCTCTAATTACTTTTATAGAGAAAGAAGTGTTTTTTTTAAAAACTAAAGTCCCAACATGGAATAATTTTGCTTTGACAAAGCCACCAATACAACCGTGTGTTCTCTTCACTTTGAGGACCCCTGATACTATATAGCAGCTGCACATGCAAAAACACAAAGCATTGGAATAAAAAATGAAAAAAGTTTTTGCTCAATGACAGCTTCACCCAAACAAATCCTACAGGACTTTGAGAAAAAAGTTTGAATCACTCAAAATTTCGCAACCAAAAGCAGCGAATCTTGTAACTTAAGGCCCTAAAAATTAACTAAAAAACACCCATGCTAACAAAACAGAGAATGCATATTGAGAGGCATTAACCAGTTCGCATTGTTGTTGGCGGAAACATGCAAAAACACAGGGGTAACGTGTTCTCCCCCTCCCACCCCATTTACTTCAATCCCATGTGATTTAGTGCCATAGTTTTGTTATCATTATGCAAGTAACTGAACAAATCAGATGAAGTACACATTGTGGTTAGGGTTAAATCAAATTGAGACAAGTTTTAATGATTGCCCATGTCTTGCAGCTTATCAATAAGAAGAAAGATCATTAACAAAGACCACTGATCTGCATTAAACCACTACATGTACTTACAGAACTAGAAAACATTCTCAGGTAAAAAGTTTTGGAACTGCATTCCTAAACACCCAACAGGGGTACTAAAATCTCTTCAGAAAAGTCCACATTTTCCAAAAAACCAAATGTTATCTTCAAAAGCATTCAATATCCTAATCAACAACTACAAGATGGATTTCTTGTCTTATCAATGTCTTTACTAATCTCTGCAATACGAAATAAATATAAATACCAATTGAAATTAACAAATAAAATGTATTTATGATAAACCTGCAACTCTAAACTGAAAGAATGAATTGTCTCTTTGTCCATTCATACAGCTAGTCTTAAAACCAGTTGCAAACTGTTTTCTCTCCCAAATGTTGCTCTTTAATAAAAATGTTTGCTTAAACATGAAGTTCTAAACATTTGTTGTTAGTTGAAAAACTATAAACATTTAAAGGGATTTAGTTTTTAAAAAGCCAAAAAGTATTAAACTATAGTGAACAGAACATATCTTGAACATATCTTTTATTCACTTAACCGTACTTGAGTGAAAAATCTAGGCTTTGTCAAAATTGCAACTTACAGAACAGTCTATATTCTATTGAAAGTAACCAAAGATTGTGGTGGCACATGAGAGATGACATCATGGTCGAACATGCTTTAAGCAAGTTTCAAGGAACACTTGTAAAATGGCAGCAGTTACACCCAATGCACAAACACAACACATAAAACCGGTCTAAAATCGTCTTAACTTATTCTGGTGAAAGACTTGCTCAAACAGCCAAGCAACATGATGTTTGCGGAACTTTTTTTCGCACCAGTCAAGCAGATAAAGATACTAGGCCCGAACTTTATAAGCTTGGTAGCCAAGAAACAGATAGTCTCAACACGTAGTTGGGTGTTTTGAAAAATAAAAACCTCTTAAGATTCAACTAATCTGACTGCAACCAACATCTTCAAAAAGGCATCAATATGCTGTTTGTTTTAATTAAGAAAGTAAGTTAGCTAGCATAGCACAAGACAACTCTATTGCTAAGTTGAGTTAATAAAAGTAATCAGACAGTTTATCAAAATCTGTACCTTAGCATATGTCCAGTCAAACCTGATTTGGTTGTAGAAGTCCCATTGATTGCAGAGCAACTCGAGCAACATTCTGTTCAGAACCTTTCTTGGTTTTGCAACCAGAGCTCTTGAAACAGTTTCCTGCCACATTGACAGTACACAAAAATACTCCATTTTCACGAAGAGTCTCATACTGTGGAAGTTCAATCCTGTTTTTCTGGCAATATTCCTGCAGGTGGTTCTTGTAGGACATGTGGGGTTGTGGCATGGTGACCTTTGGTGTTAGTTGAGATGCCTGGCTTACTTCTGGAGAATCTCGTAATGGCATGACAATGGGGTAAGATGGAGTGACAGCAAGAGTAAAGTTTTCCAGTTTGATATTGGGAGTAGTTGAAGCATCAGATGTTGACGCCAGTTCTATTGATGACAAAGAAAAATGAAAGTAGGGTTGAATAAAACGTTTTTAAACCAGATGAAAAACTGTTGTTTCTACATCTGTAAGTGAGCTAAACAGACATAATTAAACATTAAAGTAAAAAAATGCTGAAAAATCTAAACTTTTAGTTTTTCAGAAACAATAAGGAAGTTATGAAAAAATTACAATTCTACCTTGCTAGAGGATCAAAATAAATGGTCAAAGCGAATCATTTGGACAGCTGGTTAAAGGGTTAAAACAACTTTGGGTTTACAAAATCGGCTTGAGCAGGACAAGGTTACAGATTTGAAAAAACACATTTAAGTACAATGTACTACGTATCAAAATACCATACATGTACAAAAAATTAAACTTGTAGTTTACACACAACAGGATTTTGTGTAGAAACACAAGTTCTTGCATTGCAAGGTACCTAGGAACATGTTTCACAGAACAAAAACCTAATAAAATATATGGTATGATATAAACTTAATTATTACTTTGAAAAGTGTTGTATTTCATAAGTACTTGAAATGGTACAAAAGCTGACAGTGCTGCAAAACTTTCTCCTAGAAATGTAAACAAACGGGCTGCATAATTATATATATGTGCTATATTTTTAAGATGGCATGACCCCCCCCCCCCCAGTTACATTTGGTGGGTATGTGGTGCTGGCTTCTCCAAGCCCTTACCCTGCTCTTGACCAGCATGTGTCAGAACTTGGATAACAAAATTTACAATAGACTTGCCAACAAAAATATCAGATTAAACAGACTAAACTCATTGATTTATTCTTTTTGTTTCAGACCATAAGGGCCAAAACACAAAACCTGAACAGTGGTACATAGCCATCTAGCCAACAAATAGAGGATATGACACAGTTTCCAAAAGATATGGATTTTATCTTCAAGTGACAAAAATTTTTTTGTGGAGATTAATTTTGGCCATGGGTTATTATTAGACAATATCCAATTGCTAGTCAATTTCGAGTAACTTGATCCATTCGGTGATCACCGGTTTTTAGCTAATATTCTAGTGACTGACTATAGTTATATGGAAAATGCATGGTTGTGAGGCTGTCAAGTGACATTTGATTCAATGGACACAGAAGTTATTTTTGAGTTGGTGGCTTCTTCAGATACAATTTAATTTCAAATAAACATTTGCTGGTGAAAATAATTTGTTGTTGTATTAAAAAAAACTGTATTTTAATAAAACAGCTACTCTACAGTAGTAGTTCAATCTTCTGAATATTAGCTGATTATTACAAATTCATGCTCCGTGCTCATCTGCTACTTATCAGCTAGTATTCAGTGCCAACTTTTAGAATATTTGTTATTTAAAGAGATAAGTAAAGAAACTACATGTCTTTGAATAATAGATTAATTAATAGAAGCAGCAACCACATTTCAATTTATTTTTACTGTACCTGAAACTTCTGAAACTGTAGTAGCAGAGATACCGGAGCTGTCCATATTAACTTGAGAACACAGTTCAGCACATTTTTGAATAGCATCTGTTAAACTGGGTTCTGGTGCAGGAGCTTGTCCTAACTTGTGTAAAACTACCTGTGCGGCATTCTGCTCTGCCAACTTTTTTGTTTTCTGTGGGGCATTGGATTGGTAGACTTTCTTGTTGTAGATAAGAGTACTAATGAATCCATTCCCATTTCGAACTGTTTCATAAGTGGGAATTGGCAGTCGGAATTTCTGACAAAACTCGTTAAGTTTACTTTTGAATGACATATTGACAGTTACGTCGAATCTCATTTTCTTGGCATCAAACTCCCCATCATCCAAGCTGGGTCGTTTAGCTGAAGGGAAGAAATACAGTTACACAATGAATAACAAGGAACCGAGTCATGCATTGTCGCAAAATAGGGCGCATGTTACAGGTGCACTGATTGGCTAGTTAACATTAAAGTAATGTCTACATCAGAGGGCTAAAGAGAGCTGGATGGTAAAGGGGTTTCTTATCTGATTCATTATTGGGCTGAGAACACTGCTATCATGATCTATTTAAGTCTGTGATTCATTATGAAACTACAAAAATTAGTAATTCCTGATTAAACCATAAATCTGTATTCCTGATCTGTCAATAGTGTAAAGAACAAAAAGTCATGATTCATTGTTTCAAATTCACTTTACGATCCTGTGAAGACATTCGCTAAAATTTCCAATTAGCAAAAGCACTACGCATAAGCTGCTCGGGAAAGCAGGAGGGGAAGGGGCATTCTGGGGTAAAAAGGTTACAGATTACCATTGGAAATCCTAAAAATCTACCCTAAAAATAAGTGTCCCAACTATTAATTTTGGATCGCGTGATTCTGGTTAAAAAATAAGACAAACAGAAAACATTGACAGCAAACAACTAATAAAAAGCAATAAAAATTTGTGCACCCTTAAACATACCCCCTGGTCTAAAATTTACCTAAAAATTACAACAAAATAAACTGTAGTTTATGAATTAAAGAAACCTATTCAAAAGATCTGTACCAACGATAACTGAAAGTTCTTACATCCTAACAAATACCGTCTTTTGCAATAAGTTTCACATAAAACCCTTAAAAAATACTATTAATACTAGGCAACAATTACAACCTCTAAAAAATATGATAACTATCCCGGTATCATCCAAAAAAAGCAAGTTTTCCCTTGGGAGACTGCTTGTGTCTGTACACTGCGATATAAAAAGTGCAGATGTCGCATGTTTCCAATATATGCAGTTTTCTTCTGACTTTTAACTCTTGGATGGCTAAAACCACAGTCCACGACACTTTTAACATAAACACTACAAAACTCTGAAAGAAAGCCCACCTGCACCATGCAAAATCTTCCCAAAATAGACCATGTTGCTAATGTAAATTTTTAATAATCCAATCAAATGAGGGAGTTGAAGTTATTACCCGGTCAAATTTTGGCTCCTTCATTTAAGTAAAACAGTGCATTTAGCCCCCACGAAGTAATGGATCCAGCAAAAACTTGGATTAGCAAAATAGTCTTATGATTAGTGCACAAACAAGCCATTATGCTTGAATACAATCACTTGTGGTTTTTTTTCATATATAAAATCTACTTAACATCTTGATATACATAGCAAATTTTTTTTTGATTTGGATATTTCTTCGTGGCACAACTAGCAATCAAAGGGGTGAAATTTTACTTCGGGATTCAAAATGACCGTGCAAAAGTAAGAATGGGTCCAAGTTGGATAGTGTGATGTAGATATCAGGACTCATACTTTAAGTCTTCCATTGCTGGAGAAATATCTTGTTTTGTGTTTCCCGACACTTTACAGATGTAAAGAATGACAGACCTTCATCCAGCGATTGAAGACTTGAAGTATGAATTCTGGAATGATGCCACAGCCCAACTTGGACCAATTTTTCCTTTTTGTGTGGTCATTTTGAAACCGGAAGTAAAATTTTTGCCTGTTTGAATGCTTATTACACCACAAAGAAAAATCCTAATCAAGTTTTTTTGCTATGTGTATCAGAACGATAAGTAGATTCTAAATATAAAAAAAAAGCCACAAGTGATCATATATACACTTCAAAAGATTGAAGTTTAGTGTCAGATCATTTTTTTGCACAGAAGACACATAGACCCTAAACTAAAGGTTGATTTAAAAGAATTGTTGCTCGGAGCTACATCATCCCTTTTTAAATGCATTCTGGCAATTTTTTATGGGAAGAATACTGCAAAGTAAAACTTTTTGGAGTGTAGACTCTCTTTTCCAGCTTATTCTTTAATAAGCCCCAGCAAAGTCCCCGAAAATAAAAACAATCTGCTGTGTTTATCGACAGTAAATGTTTATCCTTTGAACAGTCAGCGGTTCCAATCAGCACACTTTTAGCAGGTACTGTGATAAAGTTAATATGGAAATTTGAGAGATCTATTAAAAACCATTGCTTGCCTCAGGTAAAATTCCACAACATACCTGGGGGTGGTTTTGCTGTAAACAGTATAGTGGGTTTAATCAGTCTAAGAATTTTTAATGCTTCATAGGCTGCATTCTGTTCTGCATCCTTTCTCTCCTTTTGTATAGAACTGCTCTGTATCGTCTGACCTGCAACCTCAACCTTGGCAGAATAGCCAAAGCTGTTCTGAAATGAGTTGTAGGCAGGTACGGGCATGCGTTTTTTCTGGCAGTACTCCTGTAAACTGTTCTTGAAAGATATAAAGTTGGCCTGGCCTGGTGCTACAGCTATTAATGAAAAAAGAAAAGCCATTTGTCAATTGCCATTTAGCAATAGCAGCACACAAAGGGTAAACAAGAGTACTAATTGCCCTCATCAAATGTGATGCTTCCAAAGGTAAAAACAAATTGTGATGTCAGATGCCGCAGGAATCCTGCAGTGTCAGAGCTAAACTACACAAATAAATAATTTACAAACTGAGTTTCTTTTCCATACATGCTAAACAACATCACAACAAGTCGGTAGCTGGTGCAAGGCTGTGTCATTGTTATTACAGATTTATTGTGCCTCGCACAAATCGAATTAAATTTTTGTGCAACAATGAGCAAAATCTTTTGGCTCTCTAATCAAGAATTGGCATAATACACAACTTTCCACTAGTTTGAGACAGTGTAGTTTTTCATGTGTCACGCTCAAAAGCATGACTTTTTGTGTGAGTCACACAATAAAAACATGTAAATTATGCGCGTTGCGAGTACGGTTCTTTTTGAAACCGGGAGTTCCATTTGAAACTGAGGATTGTTAAAGGTACCTACCCTTGATATCTTCTTGTGCACCAGTACTGAGTTTCCTTTTAGCTTGTGCTAATGACTGATAGCTGTACGGAGCTGCTGGTTCAGCCAGCCTTGATGATCCTTGATCACTATTCTCAATATTGTTTTCTGGGGAAGTGGCTACACTTTGTGTAACACAACTAGAAGAACCTGATTTTACTGAAGTAATAGAAGTGTTTGTATTATGAACATTGGCATTTGATGTGTAGTTTCCTCCTCCATGTCCATTTGGAGTAAAGCCCCCCCTACCACGAGGGGCACTCCTGTTTGAGTTATGACCCCTTTGGGGTGATCCTCTCAATGTCATTTGTCCTCTAGGGGAGGAACCCCCTCTTGCTGGTGGGCCACCCCTGAATGGTCCTCTGGGTGATGAGCCGCCTCTCTGAAAAGAATTACCCCTTGGTGGGTAGCCACCCCTTGGTAAACCACGCCCTCTAAAATTGCCATTCCCTCGTTGTTGTGCGTTGCCACGGTTTATGGCCCCTCTTCCCCGAGGTGAGCGATCATACCCTCTTGGGGAGGGAGGGTGACCTCTTGGTATATTGCGTGGAGGTGGAGGAGGTGGGGGAGGGGGTGAAGATCGTCTATATCCCCCACCATAGTGATCATGGTAGAAAGCACCATTTTCCCTTGGGGGAGGTGGTGGTGGTGGAGGTCGTTCACGTGGCAGCGGTGGTCGATTATATGGTGGAGGTGCTCGTCCATGGGAAGGTTGTGGCTGCTCAAAATCATGGTAGTCACATGACTCGTAACTCCATGTTGCCATCTTCTGACCTTGCCTGACTAATCTGAGAGGAAAAAACTGCAATCAGTAAACGCTATACAGTTTTACATATTGTAAATGGTATAAATTATGTACCGAGTAATCATACAGTCTTGATGTGTGTGTGTGTGTGTATATATATATATTTATACACACACACACACATGCCTGATTGCCGGTTGACTGACTGACAGAAATAGTTATTGTCATTGTTTTTGATAGAGTTGTTCATTTTTGATTTGATAAAGAATAAGCTATTCAAGTGAAAACAATCGGCGTGCAGTTTAACAAATGCAAACAAAAATGGAGCCGTTGGCTGCACAGTCACGCAAATGTTGCAGTTTAAAAATTATGCAAACTCAGAGAAACTGTGTCCAAGGTCAGTAGGTTTAGTACTGTTGCATCCAAAAAGGTGAGTACAACCTGTAGAAAAATTAGATGCCATCGAATTTTGACAAGATAAATGTTGGCTAAGTGACAGTTTGTTGATTTTTCCAGAAGGACAAGATTACAAAAAGAGCACTTTTTTGCAAGAACTTTGTGATAAGCAATGTCTTTCCTGTATGAATATTTGTATTCCTACACAGCTGCCTCCCCCAAACTTTGCCTAGATTAACTGCTGCAGGGGATGGGCACTTACTGGGTCAAATTCGGTACAAATATTTTCTCCCATATTATATAAAGGGTTGGCTGTCTAAAATTTTGTTTCTTTACTCTTGGTTTTTCAAATTATTTATTCACCAGCCTTGAACAATATGGTAGTTTTTTGTCAATTTTGTTAACAAGTGTATAATATTTTGTTACAAGCATTGCTCCCCATTTATAATTTGTTTCAGAAACTAACAAAGGATGCAACTGACACCTCCAAGAACAAGCTTGTTTCATCCTTGCCAGTCATTACTAATATCATATAAGACAACCTAACAATTTCAACTGAACCTATCAGTGTACTTGGTAGCTGGTGGTTCAAGTGAAAGTCAAATTGGGGTTCAACAAACAACACAATTTTGTAGTTAAATCACACTCAATCTGTACCATGATCCAGTATGAAAGTGTGAGCAAATCTATAGCAGGGTGGTAAAGGGGGGACCAATACAACAGATCACTGTTATATTTTGAGCATAATAACAGATCACAGTAATACAGTAGACTATGGCAACCACTAATAATATTACTTATGAAAGACTTTCACATATTCCACCACTTACATACATGTTATTTACCGGCTGGAAGGTTCGTATAAGGAAAAACACTGATCGAGGTCCGAATATGCTGACTGAGGCCTCTGGGCCAAGGTCAGCATATTCAGGTCAAGGTCACAGTTTTCCCCTATACGAACCAACCATAAGCCAGTAAATAACTTATTTAGTTTTTCCTTCAACGGACAAGCACATCAAGGGGCAAACCAGAGGCAAAGCTGACTGATTTTGCATGCTGTGATTGGTCAATTCCAGGTCCGAAAGTTGCTGTATGAGCCCCTAGCTCTCGACCACCTTTTCAAAACTGGAATAATCAACAAAGCCATATAATAAACATCTTATTAGCCAAGTGCGAGGTCCATATGGCAAGTCATAAAAGGAAAAAAACCACGATCCATAATCTGCCGTACGGACCTTGCACTCGGCTAATAAGAGGTATGTATTGTTCCAGACAATGCTGTTACTTCGGAAGTGTAATCTCTTGACTGGTCTTACTAATTAATCTGTCTTGTTACAAAATTGAGTACTAATAGTAAATACTACACTGTATAACAGGAGGGCTAAATCATTCACTGCAGTGCACTGCAGAACACAATCCTAAACCTGAAACTGAGTTTCGCGTGGTGACTTTGAAGTGAGGGAGGAGGGCATTTACAAACTTAGTTTGAGTTGAACAATAACACAAAAAAAATGTGTATTTTATACCAAAAAACAGTTTGAGATGCAAAAGTTGAAATGCCACATGTCATTGGGAAGGAGAAGATTGAATGGAGATACATACCTCTTATTAGTCGAGTGCGAGGTCCATACGGCAAGTTATGGACCAAGATTTTTCCCTTCCGTTTAAGGCTTAAGTGCGAAGTGAACGGGCAATGAAAGCAAGGAAGGAAAAAAACAAGGATCCATAACTTGCCATATGGACCGAGTAAACGAGGCTTATAAGATGTTTATTACATGGTTTTGTTGGTTATTCTGGTTGAAAAGGTGATCGAGAGCTAGCGGTCTGTAAGGTAACTTACAGATCTGGAATTGACCAATCACAGTGCGCAGAATCAGTCAGCCATATAATAAATTCTATGACCATGTTAGATCTACTATTTTAACTAGTTAGGTTCCTTTGGACTCATAAAAGAAGGGTTTCTATGACCATGTTAGATCTACTATTTTAACTAGCTAGGTTCCTTTGGACTCATAAAGGAAGGGACTTCCCTTGAAATTTTCTAAGTACCAGAAACCCCGAGTGTCTATTTTAAATTTAAATATTTGTGATGATTATTTCGGGTTGACGTCTAAAGTAGAACTTGTGTGACAATCCGCTTCGATTGGTCATCGATTGCCCGATATAAATTTTAACAGTTTATAATTAAGTAATATATCCATTTTATTTATGTCGACCGGTTTGTCAGCGACATGATTTTTGATAGGGTTGAAGTTGAACTTTACCTGATCACAGAATATGTATCCTACATGCATACTGCGAACAGTAAGGATGTTACATACATTAAATGAAGTACGGGCATTCAAGAGATAAGATAAATTAGAAATCTCTACCTCAAAACCACGTGAAATTCAGAACAGGTGATGTCACTCACTGTCTGTTCATGGAGCCTCACCGACCGGTGTTGGTTTTATATCTCACGATTTAAACCAGATGCCCTTTCCTCAATTAAACTAAGAAACGGGGTTATTTTAACAAACCCAACGCAGTTTCATCCACACACAGATATAAGAGAACGAATCAAGAACAGGTGATTTCTCTTCTTTTGCAGTCAAAATGGCCGCCTAAAGGCAAACGCCAGACGCTGAGACCGCAGTGTTTTGTCTCAGTGTACGTCTGGAAACTTTCAGAAGTCATGCGCAGTCTTAAAAGTTTTTGATACGCAATGTATTGTGGGTCCAACAATGGCGGCAGGTTGAAAACAAACTATTCCACTGCATATATTCTGTCAAAATGAGAAAGTCTTCGGGATCGACAAACACTGGGGAAACTCGTGGTGAAACAAAAGCCAGGTATGTAATGAAGATTCTTGTCTTGAGGTTTTAAAAGATTAGTACGGTTCTGCGAATGATAACACATTCACCTCCACTCCATACCCGCGACGCTGGGTCGTTGCTATGGGAAGTATATACTCAATAATTAATCATGTTATAGCTCAGTGGAATTAAAATGCTTATGAACAAACCTTGTGAAATCGCGTTGCAGCAACTGGAGACTTTTTGTTTGGTTTACTTAATCTGGATTTGCGGTCAAAGTCGTTGTAACTGTAAGATTCGATATTATGTAATTCACTCATTCAGTCATTGATTAATTGAATCACGTACTCATTGTCTCAATCAGTCAAAGTCAGACTCAGCTTAGGACTGTGATCATGAGTTGACTTTGTTTCGTTAATCATTCAATGAGTCTAGACAAGATGATGAATCAACGTGCCAAGGAACAAAAAACAGGACAGAGGTATCAGTCCACATGGATCACTTAACAGAAAAAAATGAACCCAAACTCCAAAGGGCACGTTGGAACCTTAGGCTAGTAGTAGCTGTAGTAGTATCAGCCTAGTACAGCACAGGCACACCACTGACTTTTTTGGATGTGGTTATTTAAAAAAAAGGAATAAAATTCAATAACTTAGCTGAAACTTCGTCTGTTCCTAGCTTTTGATAAATAATTTCAATTTGGATACTCCTTCCCTTGATTTCTCAGAGAGCATTTCCAAAAAGTGGTATCTGACAGAATTGCCCTGGTTGAGAAATACTTTGGTATGCTGAGCAAAGACATTGGAAGCTATTCTGCTTCTCTGGATTCAATGAGAGACAAAGGTACAAAACTATCCACTACAATTGACAACTACTCAGAAGAGGAATATCCATCCACGAAGGAATGTCTGGCTGCTGTCGCAGAGAACTTTGCTACTGTGCAAGATTATGCAGGTGCACAGGTACGTCCCTCCCCAGGCTTTCAGGTATTGTCAAAGTATTGGCAAGCTTTGACAGAATATACCGTATTTTGCCGTGTATAAGTCGACCTTTTAACACCAAAAATTCACGTCTAAAAATCGCACTCGACTTATAGA
>JAOBRG010141215.1:0-10410 GCA_027574985.1 Umimayanthus nakama | reverse complement strand
ACTTATTGTTTTCCTCAGTGAAATTTGGCAAAAAATCGAGTTTTTTGTCTTGCTAAAATGAGAGGTATGACTTAAAAGTGGAAAACAATGAAACATCCGTATGGAGTAATAGATTAAACAGCAGATTGGATGTTTCTGGCATTTAAATGAATAAGTCAAAAAGAGGAAAGCAGAGGGGGTGATCAGGTCTGTTAATGTAGATTTATTGTAACCTAGTAAAAATTTGTTTTCAACAATGAAGTAATATCTAAATCTGTGAATTAACAGACCACCAAGACTGGGTCAGGGATAATGAACCTTGGAGGAAGCTTAACTCGTCAGGTAGGTGGCTTTGCTTCATTAAGCTTCAAACTAACCAAATAATATATCAAATAGATAGTAAGTAGAATTTTGGCTTTTTAAAGCACTGTTAAATACCGCATGAATCAAGGCAAGGTCTGGCCACACTCAAGCGCACAAACTCTGACTGTTGCGAGTAAAATGACAGTCTCTTTCAGTTTTCATTATCGATGGGATTTTATTTATTTTGGCTTTTTCATCTCATACAAAGAACATCTGAAGCCATCTTGTTTAAGTTAAGTCAGTAGTTAAAATTGGTTTGTTTTTGTGACTTTCACTTATCAAAATAACCCAAACATTTGTTATAAAAGACAATTTAAGACAGGTACAAATTGGTTCCATTACAGGCAGAGATAGACAGTGCTGTCAATGACTCCAATCCACACATTGCAAACATTGGACGGATGGTGGAGGTAAGTGTTTCAGGGCCTGGTTGTAGGAAGCATGAAAACTTTATCCAGTGGATAAATCTCTGTCCAACGGATATTGTCCAATCAGAATTAAGAATGCACCTACTATATCCAGGATTTTGGGATTAATCCACTGGGTAAAGTTGTTCAGGCTTGGTACAACTGGGCCCAGATGGTTAATATTGACTTTGAACTGCTTCATGTACAGGTGTATTTTACAGTCATTCTGAAAGACCACGCCTGCATTACTCTAAATTATTGATAATCATGTTTGTCGCTACAACGGTTAAATATTTGGAGATACATGAGAGAGTCTGAACAAAACACAAAAATGGTGACAGTAAATGTCATTGCTGCAGTTGTCTTGATAAATTACGTTGTATACCGGTACTTGACATTTGTGATATTCAACTCTTGACTGGTGTTTTCACAGGAAATGGAGAACAAGATGAGAAACACGCTAAACGAAATTTATTTTGGTAAAACAAGGGATATTGTACATTCTTTAAGGTAGGGTTTTGTTTTGAGTATTTATTAGATAGCTATCTTTCAATATACCGTATAGGCCTTTGGTTGACTTATATTATGTTTGATCATGCACACAGTGTTTGACATAATGTTTAGCTGTATATGTGGTGGAAGAAAACTTCTAGTAAAGAGCGAGTCAAACCAGGTTCTCCCAATGGCATGCATGATAGCTTTCTGCTGACACATGTGCAGGTTACTGCTGTGTTTATTTACAGTACTGTGACAACAGCAACATTTGTGTGTCTTTATATTTATTGTCTAAAGGCCACCCGTCTCGATTAGCCCCTATGGTTATATGCGGATGGCCCACACTCGTTAACTTGTAAACCTGTACATTTTTGTAATATCTCTGTTTAATTTCCGAGTGTTAATAAAACTGTTGTTGTTGTATTGTTGTTTTTGTTGTTGTTACCGGTATGTTATTCCTGGATAGAACCATCCGTTACGTAATTGCTACATTGTATGGCAAATGAGAACCTGGTAGGAGCATTTTGATAAGAAACAAAATTACCTAAATCTTGCCGAGGAACAATCATTTGAAGAAAATCTTGGCTGTAATACAACCTCCCCTCTCTCTCTTTAGGCGAGTAACTTGGAAAATTTTTAACGTTATGGGAAAACGCATGTACGATTGGCTCTTAGTTGAATATGTTCATATATGGTCTGTACATATACGTAGAAGGCTAATAGAAAACGGCTGAAGGAAGAAAATTTTTGCTTGGAACAAACATCACTCAGAAGAGGCCACATTTTAGATTTTTTGAGGGCGAAAAGAGACTCTTGGTTAGGTTTTAAATAAAATTGTAACTTTGTATTGAAGAAATGTTAAAGTTATTAGTATTAAATTGAAAGAAAAGTCAGATATTGTGGTTGATAATTGTAGGCCCGAACACTAAATACATCTCAACTTTGCATAACATTTCAAACATGCGATGACCAGATAAATTGCGAGTTTATTCCACCAATGAATAGTTCCCTCAATGTCTTGAGTGAATGTGTAGTGTGAAACCTTTGTTAACCTGAATAGTAAATGTCTTTTTGAAATGTTATTCAATATCTTTCAGGAGTGTTAATACATTGGCCGATCAAAGCAAGCAGAAAGCAATGCAAGCGGAGCTATTTCAGCATCTCAAGAGTCGTCAGACTAACAAGTGAAAAAAACCTGGTTTTGCAAGATAGAGAGAACTGTGCCATATATCGAGACAATCTTGAGCGTACGCAGCCTGGCAAAGCGTTTTGAACTTTTGTAATATTTCAGTATTTTTGTTGAAAATCATAAGAGCGGACATAAATGTAGGTATTAAGCATGTACAATGGATTTTATACAAAACTGATAATTTAGCATTAAATAACTTTGTAACTGTGTTATAATGTGGTTTCCATGTTAAGCTGCGAGAATATTATCCGTGCAGGGCGTACTGCGTGCTGAATTATAAAAGTGTAAAGATACCAAGTTTTTCATTGTTAAAAGATACTGAATCTTTTTTTTTGATTAAATTTATACTCTGCTTCTGATTATCAGTTCCTGCATGAATGGTATTCTTAGGAGGCGCAGGTCTCAGAGCCGTTGTGTGTGGATCGAATTTGACTTAGTATCAGGATTATGTAACTTGGCGCCATTGAGGAGTTACTGTTGTTAGATATCTTTGTCCTTGCAGTTTGTGGAAACCTGGACGTTCATTCGTTAAGAATAATTTAACTTAATAATTAATAATTTTAATTTAATTTAAAATATTGAGGAAACGATTTTAGGTTCTTTTGGATCAAAAACCTTCAGATTAAGTTGATTGTTTTTTCGGATATACGAGTACTTACTCAGTTAGTTGCCATCTAAACCAGTTTCTAACAAGCTTTGAAAGTAATTGTGCCTATAAAGGATTTTAGAATACCATTTTTTATCTTATATTAGTACTTTCCTCAGTCACTTTCGATTGACAGCTGGTTCTGATACAGTTTAAGAGGCCTAAAGGCTGGCTTTCAAGCCGTTGTAAAAACAATCACGAATAGACCTTCTGTTTACAAGTGGATGGAATTTTCCAGGACACTCTTTGCTGTTTTGAAAGAGACACAATGCACTGGATAGTTGATATGTCACGTATCTAGGTAATACGTAACCATTCATGTTAACACTTCCCCTTGAAAGACAACTTGTGTGCCTACACGTAAGGTATCCCGTTTAGACCTCTTTCATAGTTCGCCCAAGTCATAAAAAACCGAGTAGAAGTTACAGTAAGTCTGAAAACTTGGGAGCTTGACCTCAAAGTTAATGTCTGTGACCACAGTATGAAAGTGGTTTAACTTTATAGTGTCTTGGTAGAAACGAGGCCTTTAGATGTCACTATAGTCATACATTTCCATGTGATCATTACAATTACGATTCACAAAGAGTCTTGTTACCAATGTGTTTTGTTGGTTTCAAAGACCAAAGTACTCACAAACAAGTCTAACTGAAACTTCACTCTACTGGACCGTCGAAGTCAGAAGTTTTTTCTGAGCTAGATGTAGTTTGGTGTAGAACGTACTGTATTTAAAAAGATCATGTTTACAAGCTTGGTTCAGAACCAATGCAGCAGCACCGATCCTGCCAATACGATGAGTGTCACAAACAAATATATTTTGAGGGTTTGCAATATTATTAGCTAGACAGCAGCTGGTATTTCCAAATTTGTTTTCGTTAGTCGTGATTGCCAAATGCTAACTCAAACCTCGGATAAATAGATAGCAGATTGATGTTGAAAAAGTCTGGCGGATAAAAAATTTATGTGGTAGTTGAAAACCTCGAGAGTCCAGTGTAAAGAGTTTTGACTGACTGGGTACAGATATTCACAAGGTTTCCTTGAACGTAGAATCAAGATTATTAAACCAAGGCTTGTAATAAAATGATCTTTAATTGTATAAAGTGTGTTATTTTGTTGTATCTCCACACAAATAATTGGACCGAAGGCGTGCTAGCGTGATTTGTTATAACAGCAATGGTTGTTCCGTTCGATTATAGTGAAAATTGTGATAAAGCAGAGATGCATCGTAAACGTTTAAATGGATTAGTGGTTAGCATTTCAAAATCCAGGCAATATTTTAATGTCATGAAAACTGATGGCAAGTCATAAATACTTTACGCAAACTACAAAAACTGCACAAACTATTTGGCATAGAAACGGGATGTATTAATTACGCGTCTCGCCTGTCGATAAGTGTATGATCAGACTTCCGCGATTTCAACTTTATTATATCAACTTCAACTTTATTTATCAATAACGATACTAACATTTGTTTATTTACAGACTGATCCGCAAATAGCCTAGCCAATCGAGGCAGATCAGTCAGCATATTATATTATCTTACACATAGTAAAAGAGAATATAAAGGCCATACTGAAGTTATTTTAATTTACATCTCGATTTAGGAGTAAAGTGCATCGTAACAACGTTTTCAAAAGATGAACGAACTGGGAACTGAAAAGAAAAAAAAACAAACCACGCAGCAACCATAAATGAAATAGAGATGACGATAAAGTTGTTCAAAATTGACGCTTCCGTAGAGCTGTGCTTATTTGATTAGTATCAACGTAGTCACCGCAAGATTGCAGTACTTCCGTCAAGGTCATTCCATCCAAATAGAACAAGCACTCAGATTTTGGTAAAACTTTGTCCATGGATAATTTAATATATGTAAACCCCAGAAAAGAAATAAAAAAGGGGGGTCCCGGAACTACTTTTAGAGATAGCGGGGACAGAAGTCCACCCCTCTTGGGCTATATTTTCGTTAATGAAAGCAGTGCGACGTAACTGTACCACCATCCTTCGGAGTGTCAAATCAAATATTCAGAAATCGGAAACATACGAAAAATGAAGTAATAAACAATCCTGGATGTTGAGAACAGTTGCTTTGAGTGTTTAAGCAAAACCGTGTTTATGGTATCGGAGTTTCTTTCAAGTGAAAATTGTTGCTTTGGTTACCAAATCCAGAGTAACAATCAATTCACGCCAACACTTTTCAATTTTATCGTATTTTCTAACACTCAGAATTTTCTACTTTTTTCTGAACATGGAGTTGTATGGTCGTGACTCAAATTGGTAGAAAAAAACTAGGGGGTCACCGTGCTTGTTTAGGAGATATTGTGAAAAGTATCGCAAAAATGGATGTTTTTCGCTCATTTTCCGAGGGGAGCCTGGGGCGAGTTTTAAAAAATTGACTTTAATCGAACAAATTTCAATTTTTCGATTATTTTTAGCAATTGTTAGTTTAACTATTAGATTTGTCATGGAACATTGAAATCTATCAAAAATCTTAATTTCAACCTCATGCGCAGAAGAGCTGCGCACTGCAAAAGGGGGGAATGACCTTAAAGCAATGTGAAGCCTTGAAGAATTGTTTTTTGGTTAGGAGCAAACCATTTGATCTTCGAGGGGAGGGGGGGGGCTTTTTTGGTGAACATGAATTTTTTTCATGTCCCATAGCGTGCAAGAATTTTTTTTTGATACAAAACACTGACAGAATATTTTTTTTGAACTGCAACATTTTTTCCCTTGGGAATATGATGCAGGATTTTTTTTTTACGAGAACTTGGCTTGCAGATATTTTTTTTCAAAAAAGCCCCCCCCCTCTTCAAAGATCAAATGGTTCGCCCCTTAGCTCTCTTAATGACGCTGGTTGCTCATTCCATGCCCTTACCCCGATTCTGGAAAAAGCTTTTTTCCTGGATTTCCAGTTTAGATTTTTTATATAAAACTTATTTGATGTTAAAGATCGGGTATTGTAAGTGAATTTTGCTCATATCTGTAAAGAGCCTGAGAATATTACTTGGGGCGTTCTTTTTTCGAACATCTAATAGTATGTTGCACTTTAAACTCCATTAATTTCAAAATCTACAGCTTCTTACGGGTCGTCTTTAACCCTACGAACGAAAGATCCCATTGGATAAAAGACAATAAAAGTAACCCAAACCCTATTGTTAAAGAACGCAAACCTTAACAAAGAAAGCGTGTTCGTAGAGTCAAGCCTTACTGCTTCTTACAATCGGCTACAGGCTTTCTGAGCAACAACAAATAGGGGAAGGGAGTAACGACGGAAAATGCACCCGACGATTCCGGTTGTTGGTTCAAAACGTGTTGCAGTGATAATCTTTTTTATTTAATGAAAAGGCGGAAAAAGCATACAAACGAACTCCCTAAAGATCAGGTTTTCTTAATATTCGACCTTCACTAAAAACGTGGTTGCGATCGAAAATCGAGCTACGATGACACGAACCCAATACATCAAAACGTCTTGGAATTGTATGTAAAAAAACGAACAGTAGGTGTCAGGATGTAGTTACTCCTAAAGTCTTCGTTTTAGGCGAGAGCATTAAGGCACTCGGGTCGAGAAGAAGTTTGCCTTTACCTAAAATTCTAAGGATTACAACGTAGCTAAATTCTTTTGTTGAAAATCAAATATTGCTGCGAAGAATTAATATTATAGCTCCATGTATGCTTAGATACAAGCATACCGACCAAGTGGCTTGAAATGGGTCACTGCAAGGTTCTTAAGGCCTGGAAATCCTGGAAAATGTTTCATGCCCTGGAACACCTTGGAAAAGCCCTGGAGTTTTTTGTTTTAAGCCCTGGAAAATCTAACGGAACTTTGTTGAAAGAAATTAGTGAAGTGGTGCAATTTGTTCATTTCATTACAAGTAACAAAAAAAAAATTGAAGGTTTTCGTTTCATTTCAAAACTTCATTTTGTGCTGAAAATGAAAACCACTGCTTAACAGTTATAACAACTATATGTATTTTAAAAACCTTTAAAACAATTCATTGTGAAAGTTACTATTTTCGTTCCGGAATTCAATAGCCCTGGAAAAATGGAAACAGCCTTGGAAAATCCTAGATTTTTGAATTTCTGAAGATGTAAAAGCCACGTCACTGGTACAGCTCCCTGTTCACCAAGCTGTTGTGTGTTCCACACAATTACCACCCGTTGAAGATCCTCACCTTGAAATGAGTTACTGTGAGTGATCACTGGTACAGCTCCCTATTCACCAAGCTGATGTGTGTTGTACACAATTACCACCCGTTGAAGATCCTCACCTTGAAACGAGTTACATTGAGTGTCACTGGTACAGCTCCCTGTTCACCAAGTTGTTGTGTGTTCAACACAATTACCACCCGTTGAAGATCCTCACCTTGAAATGAGTTACTGTGAGTGATCACTGGTACAGCTCCCTGTTCACCAAGCTGTTGTGTGTTCTACACAATTACCACCTGTTGAAGATCCTCACCTTGAAATGAGTTACTGTGAGTTATCACTGGTACAGCTCTCTGTTCACCAAGCTGATGTGTGTTGTACACAATTACCACCCGTTGAAGATCCTCACCTTGAAACGAGTTTCATTGAGTGTCACTGGTACAGCTCCCTGTTCACCAAGCTGATGTGTGTTCTACACAATTTCCACCCGTTGAAGAGCCACACTTTGAAATGAGTTACTGTGAGTGATCATTGGTACAGCTCCCTGTTCACCAAGCTGATGTGTGTTCTACACAATTTCCACCCGTTGAAGAGCCACACTTTGAAATGAGTTACTGTGAGTGATCATTGGTACAGCTCCCTGTTCACCAAGCTGATGTGAATAGAAGACTGTGAGTGATCACTGGTACAACTCCCTGTTCACCAAGCTGATGTGTATGTCCGTCAAGGGAGGTACTGCTCTACACGGAGTCCTTGATCTATCAGTTGTTAGGTACCTTGCATGCTCATCTAGGATGTTTAAATAGTAGTGACTGGTGAGATGGTAGAAGTTCGAACAAAATAATCAGTATTTGACAGAACAGACATATATATTAGTTAATTAAAAGCACTTGTGTAATTAAAAGGAATTTTGAGGTCTGGGAGCCTGAAACAAGATTTTTGTGCCTGCTAATCCACAATAGTTTTTATAACTTAATCTGAGACACTGATCTAGATATTACACTTTGGTTGTTTAGTTCTGGTAAAAGATTTATCTAAATTGGAATCTGCTTCAACTGACAGGTTCTGTTAATCTGCAGAAATTATCTTTAAAATCAGTTGTTAGATTAAAGTTTTACATTTTACTTTCACAGATGGGCCCCCTATTTTCTAAGCACAAAATGAATATGCAGGCAAATCTATAATTCTTAATGGGTATAGATTTCAAATTTGTGCTTGAAGATGAATAGATTTAGTAACAGACCATTTGATAGACTGCGAGCCGTCCCTTTGTTTCGCTGTTTCCGGGCCGGGAATGGAAGATTCCTCGGTTTGGCCGTGTGACATAACGCAGATGGGGGAGTGGGGCTAGAGCAGAAATAAAGGGATTGCAGTCGTTTCATAGTAGTTTTAATTCTTAGTCGCCACAGTGGCTAGAAGTTCCAATTGCTCGCTCGCGGCTTTGCTGCTCATTTTTCACTGATATACTGGTCTGAAGAAAAGGAAGAGATGGTTTGTAGTCTATGAGATTGACAGATGTATCGCCAACTGACCAATGGGAACTTCTAGTCTTCCAATTGACAGATTTTGAAAAAAAACCCTTTAGTTTATGGTCTATACCATGCACTGCCTTTTAAGTGTAGGAACACATCTTCTTTGTTTATTAGTGGAGGTCAGAAATGGTCCCCATCCAGTGGAGGTTAGAAATGGTCCCCACCCAGTCGGGAGGTAAGAAATGATCCCCACCCAGTGGAGGTAAGAAATGATCCCCACCCAGTGGAGGTAAGAAATGATCCCACTCCAGTGGAGGTAACAATTTAACAGGTTAATTTCCATTAACAATTTTAAATGCAAGTTGCGAAATTATCTCTTGCAGTCATGAACCAATAGACCAGTTTCGTATTCCCGGTTGCCGCTGATTACAATGACTATAGACTCGTCTTTACAGCACGAGCCTCGTCTTAATGTGTTAAATGTTCACAAATACTGGCGAGATCTGAATCTCCAACAATACACAGAGCTGTGAGTAGCTCATACCCAGTCTGGAATTTATGAATATTTAACATTAGGTCGAGGCTTGTGCTGTAAAAGCGAGTCAATAGTCATTGCAATCAGCGGCAACTGGGAGTACAAAACTGGTCTATTTCAACATTTTAGCTCGTTAGTTGTTTTTAGTGTACAAAAACATTTTTAACTCAATGTAAATGTATGGGTATATTTTAAAATTGCAATGTAACTTTCTAGACGGTTTTTCATATATATTTAATTTTATTGTAATTTTTAGATAGAAACCTAATCTCTGAAAAACCCCTCTGGGGAGAGATTATTAAAGTATTGTATTGTGTTGTATTGTAAGAGATTGCTCTACCAAGTGGGGGGAGGAAATACTCCAAGACAAGACAAGACTTTATTAACATTTCACTATTACTTACATAGTTATTTTATAATCTATGTTTAGACTTACAATACATAGTTACACATTAATTAATAAATGGAGCTCTAAGTATATGAGAATTTTAGGAAATTTATGTCTAGTGCCTAAAGTAACCAATTAGTTTTCTAGTTAGTCCCCACCTTGGGTCAAATTGAACTCACTCACAACTGGGTCCTGGTGGCAATTTAGCAATGGCTGGCCAAAACAAAGTTCTTAGCAACAAAACACCCTCAAGTCTGGCACGTGACAATGAAAATGGTGTCAACTGAAGTGCTAACATACCTGTTATTGTGTATATGGAGTCAAGAGATGGAGTACATAGGAAGTTGTAGGCAACGTAAATGATGACAACAAACAGCAAAGTGACACAAAGGTAGATTGGACCCGCTAATACCCAATACCTGCACATAACAAGAAATTAATAATGCTCAGTTGATGCTACAATGGACCACAACTGAAACAAGTAATTTAAAGCACAGGTCAGTCACATTTGCTAAATAATTAATTTTGTAGTGCTGTAAAAATGAAAACTCACAAGGAATGCTAGCAAGTGCTAAATATGTTTTACAAAAGGGTAAAACAACACTGTTATAAATTAAGTTTGAATAGATCCCACCTATGGGATCTCATGGTGCTGATGACAGATTTCATACAGAAAATTGAGAAAACTGTAAATCTAGAGCTTTCCAATTGCATGCATACCCACTGGCATTTATTTTGAAAATCTGGAAATCAGAACACTTTCACCATTGCTGTAACCCCCTCCCCCAACCCCCCC
>JAOBRG010141104.1:0-18834 GCA_027574985.1 Umimayanthus nakama | reverse complement strand
ATAATAATAATAATAATAATAATAGCAATAATAATAATAATAATAATAATAATAATAGTAAAAATAATAATAAAAATAATAACGAAAAAGTTATCACGATCACAGTCCTAATCATAATCTTGATCATTAACCGTAATCATAATTATTTGAAAAGAAAACAAATACAAACGATCAGTAACTGTAATAGTGAGAAGAAGAAGAAGAGGAAAAAGAACAAGAACAAGAACAAGAACAAGAACAAGAAAAAGAAGAAGAAGAACAACAACAACAAATTTCCTTATCAGTCATCATTTCTCTTGCGTGCTCAACAACAACAACAATTATTGCGCTCTTTTTAGACTATTTACATCAAAGAGTATTTAATCAAAGTTTATAAGTTTGAAGGGGCACAAGCCACTTGAAAATAGTGGGAACTAGTCGCGTCAAGTGACTTTGGTCAAACGAGAAAAGTTTGGGATTTCAATTGGTTGTTGTAGGAGAGTACATCAATTATTACACACAAATAACACTAACAAATAGTTAAACAATAAAGTATAAAGCTGTAAAGCATGAAACATGAAACATGAAAAGGGAACTAAAAGGCAAATTTTCGAAGATGAGGACAAAAACATCAAAAGAAATCAGTGTCGAACAGACTAGTTAATTATGCACTCAGGATTGTACTTTCTCCTCCGCAACTCGAGGTAATCACTGTTCCCGCGCAATTACTGAACTTTGTTTCTCTCTTGCTCATCGGTTTGTTACAGCGATATGTACACATGAATGTATTAACACTGTTTTCTCTAATAATTTATCCGTCTAACACGACCTTCACTGACTTTTGTGGCCATCGGACGTGCGAAAGCAACGTGCAAACGACAGGAAAATGTAAACTGAAGGAGATATGGCGAAAAAACTGAAACACCCAATATCCACATACAGAATATGCGTACAGCATTTTGAACACACAACCTCAGGCCGGAACCAAACTTTCCACTTGTCCTTCTTCCCTGAGTAGCTTCCGCCCTCCAGTCATCGATAGCAGGGACGCTTTTCCTCTTCCTTAAGGCTTAGCATTTCCCTTTCACTTGACCCCCGTTCCCCAGCCCGCCCCGCTCTCAGTGCATTGGTGCTACTCACTGCCGGCCAGCCGATATTTCGAATTACATATTACTATATTATGTGTTACTGAACCGAGGCCAATTTTGGAATGATATATAGACGTTGAACTGAATCTCGACTCCAAGTCAACCTTGAATACTCAGTACTGACAGTAGCAGAGTGTGTCTTCGTTCGTCCGCATGAAGCCTTGCGTACGTTCGCCGGCGCGTGCCGATCAACTATGGAGTGATACTGTTACTAGACTCTTGGCTGCAAGTACGAGTTTGATTTAAACGAGTACGACTTCTTAGGGACTTTTACATTTGACTACTAGAACGAGTTCGACTAATACGAGTACGACTTCTTTAATAGGGACCTTTACATTTGACTACTAGAACGAGTTCGACTAATACGAGTACGACTTCTTAGGGACCTTTACATTTGACTACTAGAACGAGTTCGACTAATACGAGCTAGTACGACTTCTTAGGGACCTTTACATTTGACTACGATTACGAGTTTGACTAATACGAGTACGACTTCTTCGAGGCCTTTATTTTTGGACACTCGTACGAGTTTGACTAAAACGAGTAGGTCTTCTTAGAGACCTTTACATTTGACTACTAGAACGAGTTCGACTAATACGAGTACGACTTCTTAGAAACCTTTACATTTGACTGCGACTACGAGTTTGACTAATACGAGTACGACTTTTTCGGGACCTTTATTTTTGACTACTCGTACGAGTTTGACTAAAACGAGTAGGTCTTCTTAGAGACCTTTACATTTGACTGCGACTACGAGTTTGACTAATACGAGTACGACTTCTTAGAGACCTTTACATTTAACTACTAGTACAAATTCGACTACGAGTAAAAAAAACGCCAACATTCACAATTTCAACCCCCCCCCCAAAAAAAAAAAATTCAGTACGCAAATACCAGTTCAAAAATTGGACAAAATATCCAGTACCAAAAAGCGTGTCGCAGATTTAGCCCGTGTGTGAGACAGTCATTGAGCTAGCCATTTGGGCCTTTTCTCAGTTTAGTTATACTGACTATAATCTTTCAGTGCGCAACTATATAGTCTCTCGTCGCGGGTGGAAGCGGAGTCTTTTCAGTACGATAATTCGTTATTCCCAGATATTTTTCGACCAATGATTCATGTATAGAATTTCTTCATGATTCATGATTCATTTGTGTTATCGTGGGACAAAAAACTCAACATTCATTTCTTTGTCCATGATTCATGATTCACAGCCTGCGAGATGATGTGACTCATGATTCCTTCACATTTTTTTTAGTCGTGATTCGTGATTCAAGATTTCGCTTCCACTCCCGACTCTCGAGACTGACGGATACCTACTACTATACTGACTATAGTTGAACTATAATGAGATGCTACGCTAAATAACAGGTTAAAGCAACATTTTTACATTTTAGTTATTTTTTTTTTCTCATTTTAATCAACTTTTTTATCTCGTGTTTATCAGTCAAACTGTATGACTGTTAATATAAAAATAAACCTCTGTACAACATTCATTTAACTATGATCTTTAAAGTTCTGTGCATTAGTAGAAATCTTGTCTTATATTAGTATGTGTCCAAACGACCATTGACGTATATAAATAGTCACTCGATGATACAAAAGGTTGTTACAATGAGTGGGATGCTTAGTTTCTTTATTTTTAGTAGATTGTTCTTTTTTAAAAGTTATAACAGTTTAACGATGTTGAAGAAGCATAAACAGTTTTGAAATCTCAACAAAACACGGTTACTTTGATCACAGTTTGAAAATAACTATGGACGCCCACGTTTTAAAACATTTGCACCGCATGTTCGTCAGAGAAACTTTTGGACTGCGTCATTTGGTCATACCACCACAGGAATAGCTTTATTGAATACCATAATCCATATTCTGTCAAGTGTGTTTTTAATGCCAAATAAATGCATGTTAGGTTCACAGTAAAAAATTACTGACCAGAATTTCTCGTTATATTTTCAGTATTAGATTCAGAGCCTGTTCTACAAGTCATTACCCTTTGTAGAGTATTTACCGGTACCCACAAAATGCAACAATTGACGACTTTCTTTACATTTATTGTTACCAGTGAATATTCATATATACTGAATAAGGTAAAAGAATAAGAAAAATCAGCTCAAACAACATAAAATTGTCTATAGTCTTCGCTATTTTATAAAACATCTTAATTGTTGTGCCTACGAAATGAAATGAGCAGTATAGCAAGCCGTAGTTATTCAAGCAAGACTAACTAAGAGCAAGCTTAACAAGTTTTGAAATAGTTAAAAATGTAATTAACAGACTCCTATCAATATTCAAACAAATTCCCTTGCAAACCTGAACCGATGTTATATGGCGAGTATTCATATTATATGCTGCAATGTTGGCAATATATAGAGTCAAATGTCAGGTCATTCAATATATAGGTCTTAAAAATTATACCCGAACCCCTAACCTTAAACCCCATACCTTAGTCTAGTAATGCTCACTCACTATGATACCTAACTAAACTCCTCCACAAGTAGTGAGAACAATAGTGCCCGGGGCAAGAGAGGGGGGGGGGGTATATGCGGGGGTACTTATCTATATTCAGGGGTGTACCGCACAAACCATGAAATCCACATCATACTTCCTTCTACCTCGCTTCGTATCTTCTATAACCGGCCAGTGACATCTTTGAGCACAAGCCGAACCAAGCTTTTAACTAACTAGTCTACATTTATCACTGTTAGTGTTACGCAACACCATAATGCCTGGAAATGTAGCTTTGTGTGGGAAACAATCATTCCAGCTGAAAGTCACTGAACATCCTCGTTGCGCCTAGCCACTCGCCTCATGTATGTCCATTTGTCTCGTTGTGAAATTCGGGATCATAGATAGACTGCATACATGACACAAGTATAGTAAGTGCAACAAGGATGTTCAGTTTCCTTTTTTCAGTGACATTTAGTACGAACGCTTTTTTCCCGTACAAAGTCTCTTTAAAATTTAAATTATTCGATCGAATACGGCGTTGTGAAACATAAACTGTATATTATAGGCAACTCAGAGCTTAGAGGTGACCCATGCTTTGATCAAGATTATTGGAACCCGTTGTGAGACAATAACATACTACAAGTCAGTTGCTTTGTCTTGATGGCAAGAAAATCAGCTAATTACATAAGGAAAACAGGAGTCGCTTATGGTTTAAGCAGACACAGCCGAGCAACATAAATATGGATGAAGCAAGACTATTATGTTTCATTACGTGTCGAAAACAAATCAAAACTTTTGAGGTGGGAAAGTAAATAAAAATAAAATATTGGTTAAGGCAAAGTCTGTTTGAAAAACAAAACTGTGTTGCTTTTTTCCCCAAGACAATACAGTATCACAGCAAGACTACGAGCAGTAAATTAAGGAGCAGGCGTAACTCAGTTGGTTAGTGCGCGGCCTTCGGAGCTGGAGGTTCCCGCTTTGATCCTTGGTGATTCCAACGTCTGCTTCGACTTTCTTCTGGTCTATGTAGGTTGAGCTTTAAATACCCGTAAAACAGAGCACTGACAGAGGAAGTGGGGTAAAATGCGCACCGAGGGCCACAAGTTTATCAGTTACTAACTGTCACGTGTTACCCTCGTTAAATAAGGTTGCTTTACCTCTTTTTATGTTAGATGAGTAATGCAAGGTGAAGTTCCCGAAAACTAAATAATTTGTTACTGACAACTGGTTTATTCTATAAAGTGTGCACAAAGTGTGTTATAACTGTCTAAATACAAAACTAAGTGAAGATGGACGTTGTTTCTTTTGATCTGTTTCTGGGGACACTTTTGCAATCTGTTTGGTTATCGAGTTAGTATAGAACTGAGTTTCTAATTAAGGCTGTGTCGCGGCACTTGCTGAAAAAGCATCGCTGCTAAAACTGAGTGCTAAGCAGAAATGTTTCTTTATGCATTTCTCAACGCTGAACAAAAACAGGATTATACATGCTAGGAACGCAGAACCGGGGAAGCTGTGGGGCGCTAGCTGCTCGAATATATTTTCAAAAGTATAAAGAAAAAGTAAGAAAAAGTATCTTCAGTTCCCCTTCTCACCCGAATATTAATTTTAAATTGAGTCACTAATGATCAGTAGTACCTCTGCGGTCTCTGATATGTGCGATTAAACTATCTCACCCATTACCTCCAAGGAGATTTTGGCACCTTTTTTGCATCTGGGGTTTATAGTTTAGACTGGTGTACAAGTGATAACAACATTGTTCTAATTTCTAACATACGTCTATACGAGATGTTTTAAAACAGTAAGTTGCCAGCGACAAAATCAGTTGGCGTCTATTTATCTCGTGATCCACATTGTCTGAAAATAATAGAATCTTTAACCACGCAGTATATAAAACACTCCTGTATAACTAATAAGTCGAACTTGACGTGTTTTAAGTGTTAGTTATCAACAACGGCATTTTGGGCGATGATTGCATTAAACTGTAGCTAGAACGGACATCATGAGATTCAGTACAGCCCCTTCTTACATCATGCGACCGGATAATCTGGACTAACTTTGCGGTTTGTTTGCACCAGCTGATTCATCGATAGCGTACCAGTTTATTATCCTAACTATTGAAAAGAGACGAGCCAGAACAATCAGGCTTTTAAAATTGTGTTCTGTTTTGCTACGCGTTGTTTATACAACAGCATAAACTATTCTGTAACCTTCAATGAAAAGACTATTACGTTTTGGGCAACAAAAGAATTGTTTTGAACAAAGTGTTTTACGTAAGCATCAATTCTGACACCGAGGTACAAAGCCTAACGTAGTGATGATGCAGCACAATACTCAATAGTATTCAGTAGACATCTGGAACTATTTCAATAAATGAATTAATTCATTGTTGTCCGAACACTGGCGCGTCGCCACACAAATGCAGTTTTAAATATTTTGCGCCAGAGTAACACAGTAGTTCACAACTTTTTCTTTGTTTTATAGTTTTATTTAACTAAAAATATAAAGCGGTGAAGATAAAGGATTATAAAATAATAGATCTGAGCCGAGATCCAAGTGTGAAGGATTCTTTTGCGATTATATCAGATGCGCTTATAAAGAATGTATGACTTCCTCACTTCTCAGCACCGGAAAAGATTGGCAATCTATATTTTCAGTGCGCACGAAAGCAAAGATATCCTACGACACAGTCTAACTTGTTTTGAAAAGAAAAAATAGGTGCGCTGTCGAGAAATACATCCTGGTTAAAAATGGTCCCATGTCATGGCTAATTATTCTTTTTCCTATGGTAGAGTAGCAGTCCAATACTCTCATCTCCTTGTTTGTTTTTGAATCAAACATTATCGTTGGCGTAGTTAAGCCAAATGCAATTAAAAGTTCCCGGTTTCTCATTAGCGCTGCCGTATTTATCCTTTCTTTTTCTAAATATTTTTTAAAAAGAGTCAGAACCAAAACGGTTGACCGGCAGTTATTTTTGGCAATGTTTGAGACAGGTATATTTTAAGCATTTTTGATCGGAACTAGCAATGCAAATTGTTCCGGGGCTCACTTTCTCAATTTTAAGTTATGACAACTTTAGCCTCAAACTGTCTGTGCTGAACAGTGTAGCTAGAGCTTAAAGGACATTCAACTACCTTCATCATTTTCATTCTGTATTAATGAGTTTAATAAAAAGTTTCAGTCAAGTTTCTAAATGAAAAAATGTAATGCACTGTAGTTTTTGGGCCTCCAAGTCCAATTGTTCTTAAATTTTGCATGGCCATTTTGAGCCTCTTTGTTCTTATAAAGTTGTTTTAAAATAACAGAGAGTGTGTTTGATACTAACAATGCAAGTTAGTAAAAACCACTTTTAAAAATTTGGCGCAGTGTAACTGAACTTTTAGTCATATAGGTGTGACCTTTATGTTCACTAACTGGATTTTTTTCTTGCAAAATCTTGTTGGTTGTTACTGCTTTCAAGTTTCTTTACATTACAGATATGTATGCCATACCACATGAACAATTACTTAAGTCAAGGTCAGTGAGCTATTAAAGAGCGATTGATCACGTTCCAGTGATGTTTTCAATTCAAATTACAATTGCAGGACTTAACCAGTGTCTGAGGAGGTGCTTGACAACTGAGAAGGGACTAATCATAAAATATTGAAATGTTGTGATGCACTTCATGGTGGCATTGCTGCATGCTTGAAATGATGCTCCGCTTCACCTTGTACATTCTATTTCGATCTTTTTACTGAACACAACCTTTTTGTTGCAGATTCCTGTAAACTTTGGAGTTTAAAGAAATGCTAACATAAAAACAATCGAACGAATTTGTTTTCCGCAAGGCAAAAAAAAAAACCCCGCCTCATAAAAGGCTGAGATGTTTATGATTTTAAACGGCTGCTTAAAAAGTTAGGTCTTTCTAATCTATTGAATTTAATAAGTTAAACTTGATGGGAGCGGGATGAAGACCGGCTTAAACATTTTGGATGTCATAGCAGAGCAAAAACTGGATGAAGATCAAACTGACCAGTGCTTCGGATGCCATTGATGAGATTGATAACAGAACTGGGGAAGACGAGAACTACCCTGCTAGCAGAGATCTCTCATATCGCCACGAAGAACGAGACGAAAGTCGTTCTTCGTGGCAATATAAGAGATCTCTGCTGGCTGAGTAGACCAGAACTCATAAACATGAAATGGTCTCCCGCTTACGTTGCGATTGATGAGCGGCTGACGCCGGACAGCGAATGCGAGTTCCAAGTTGACCATATTTTGGTAAGCTGAATTGGCGATGCTGCATACATGGAAGAACCCGAACGCTGAGCTATTGGCAGTACCAAAGTCGACGCTCATCAGACCCAACAAATTACAAAAGGTTGTTTGGTTGTTATGGGTCTGCCTCGCTAGTTCTGTTTACTAAGATTTCGCACTACTCACTAGTTAGGCACTCGCTGATTCACTACGTGGCGCGTAGCTAAAGTAAAGGACTGTCAACACGCTACGACGAGATCAAGTGGAATAACTGTTTACTTATATATAAGCATACACCGTTTCAGCTACACAGAAGTAGAAAGTTTTAATTTAAAGACGCTGACTCTTCAGTTGTGTATCTACGAATCTACGATCTTAACGAACCGGCCGCTAGCAGATGTTGATCCCCTCCGCGGATTGGACCTCCCAGTATAAGTTCTTCAAGGTAACTGTTATGTCTAAAATCTTGCGCTTAAAGTAAAAAAAAAATTAGTTAAGCCAGGAAGGTAGTACTAGGTATTAATGAATCATGCATATATTTCAATAACTTGCAGCATAACATGACTTTTTATTGTCTTTCAGTTTCACTAAAGTATACCGCCTTGCCTTCATTGTGCCTTTGGGCTTTGTGCTATTCACTATACTCACCGCCGTGCCAACTGCAGATTAACCCGACCGATTTCAACTATACAGTGTAAGCTAATTTCATTGTCTCAAAAAATAACCAAGAACAGAAACATTTTGTTTTTTCTACAGTCGTAACTACTTATAATTTGGGGAAAGTTAAATACTGTAAAAACTGGTTCTCAAAACTTTGTGCAGCGCGAGTTTTTACATCTATCAGACTACAGCAAGTCAATAATGCACGAAAATTTTGAATCAACAAAAACAGAGCAGAACTTGAAATTTGGACCGATGAAACTTTAGTTTTTCGGGGGGTCCAAAACGCGCAGATCGAGGTGCAAATCCGCGGGGGTTCCAAATCCGCTGTTACGCTGGACTGATGGCAACAAGTCATGGCGCAAAAAGTTACCGCCTACCAATCAGATGAGGGGCACATGCGTTTCGAAAACCTTGGGAAACACTTCCATTTTCGATTGTCATAGCATTTTTTTAAAAACATATTTTGCGGTGCTCAAAATAAATTAGATATAACTGTCTTGAAGCTCGAGTGATCAGTGAGCTCAATCTTTTTCATCACCTCAGATAACAATTTTATTCGGTTTTCAAAAGTTGCAAACCCTTAATCTATATGGTTCTCTCGCAATCAGTCAGTATAGAAGAGCTAGCTACTGAACAATCGCAATGATCAATATCACAACTCAGTTATGTAACAGAATTTTATGGTTATGCGGTAATGTGTCAACTCAAAAAAGCTATAAATTGGGGATTTTAGATAATTTGGTCCGAATTAAGGTATGCACTCAGTTTTGCACCGTTAGCCTCGACAATGACTGTGTTGCACGGAGAATCGCTGGATCATCAAAAGTTTTTTTTTAAAATCTGAACTATAATTTGGCAACTCAAGGTTTGAAGTGACAAATTGAAATCATTGACTTTTGGGCACTAGCTACCCGGGCGTACACCCCCTATCCAAAATAATGTTGAGTTCAACAAAGAGCGCAAACGCCCGACAAATGTTTTAGTTTGTTATGACACTGAGTGATACTCTCTGGGCTTTTACTCTTAACATGTATTTGCTCATTAACACTCGATCAGCAATTTTTGTTTTTAAAACTGATTAGCAATGACCTTTTTAAACTCATTATACATTATCATTGTAACACAGCGCAGCATTACAACTGGGAAAATGCCAAGTTTTTTAGAAAGTCAAAAAATGAGCTGTTCACTTTGGTTGTACTTGGGAGTGAAGCCGGCATCATTTCACAAAAGATTCACTCCAGGCATATTCATGGTTTCTAAGTTATTACAATTCAATGATATAAGATTCATCTACAAGTGTTTCTTCATGGCTCATTTCTCGTTCTATAACAAATGAAGTTATGCACGACCGTTGCTTGGTTTGAATTCGTAATTGACCGATTTTTCAGACTTTCTGATTCATGAACATCGATCAGTATTTACCGACATTTTGGAGATGGAGCTACTGAAATCAAAAATAACTTGTTTTAAGTCATCCATCACGCTTTTGTTATAAGAACAAGCTTTAAAAGGACGGCCCAGGCTGAGATTTGGGGAAAAAAATTACGGACAAGTTAAGAGCATGAAGAACAATTGCCAGGGTAGAATTTTGATTAAAACTCCTAAACTGAGTGGATACGACGAGCAGCCCGTATGGGAGTCTCTCCGAGATTTCACAACACCGACATCGAATGTGGGGGATGGAGGTTATAAGGTTCTTAATCATCATGTTGACTTTTGTCACAACTTCATTTACCCACACTAGCCTAAGTTGACCCTAATTACTATCACTCAGCAAAGCCTTTTGAACTTTCCTGTGGAGGAGGCAATTTTGCCTCTGGTACCCAGGGTTCGATTGTTCTTAGTTGTGCTTTCTTTTTGTCAAAGTCTGAGCCAATTGTTTCCACTGAATACTGTACACAGAAATGAGGTGTTCTCTTCTTTTCCCCAAGTTTTTACCACGTTCTGCAATTTGGGGATTTTTTCAGCCACAACGTTTGTGTGAAAAAAGATGTTCAAAATGAGTTTCATCTGATTTTGTAACACAGTTCCTAGTTTTACAAAAGGATGAAAGTTAACTTAGCCTCAAAAATACATGCAATTTTAGATACTTCTTCTTGGCCTCAAAACAATTGCAAGAGCACGGAGGTGGAATATAAAACTGTCAAATTGCCAAGACTTTCAACAATTGTCAGATCGTTCCATGACAACTGGTAAATTTAAATGCTGTCACATCCGCACTAATGACATGCTTCCAATTCCGTTTGCTATATATATAATTATATAACTGATAAAGAAATCCAAATGAAAACAGTAACATATTTCTAATTCTCAACTTCTGATCTCGGAAGCGATAATTGACCAGCGAAGAAATAATGCATTCTGTTCAAGTTGGATAGAGAAACGGATTGGCGCGCAAAATCGTTGAATCCTTATTCCTTTTATTGTTTTAAACTGATAAGTTGTGTTATTAAATTTCTTTTTCCGTGCACTTTTGGGCGAAACGACAAAAAGACATACACGCAATTGTGTGGTTATGTTGGATATGTTTGTCAGTGGGATTATCAAAGAACACTGAAGGATTTCTAGAACACACCGTTAAAATGCCACGCTAATCTCTCGATGTTTGAAGACTTTATCGACGCTAAGCTCTATCTAACAAAACACTTAGATTTGTCATTACGCGTACAGGTATTTTTGTTAGTGCGAAATTGCGAAACTCATTGAGCGTGTAAATGCGCATGAACCATGAAATGCGCGCAAGGGTATCAAGAACGCATAAACAAAGTTTATAAAAATATTTCAATGCAGAACTTTACAACAACAGCAAAGGTTGCTTCAATGGTTCACCGCCAATTCGGAATTCGATTAGCAATGACATGCTTTATATTCTGGTCAATAGCGTCACATGAAAGATGTGCGACTTTTTGCCAAACTCGCAGAATGCGATCGGATATCACCACTGAGTCCTTCTATGGTGTCGAAAGATCGCTTTTACGTGGGGAAAGCTTTTCCGGGCGCATAAAACGCACATAAACACATCCACACTACATCCTAAATGGACCTGTAAATGCTTCGCTGACGCGCCATTGTCTCGTTTAACCCAACACGTATTTTAGACCGAAATTGAACTTTCGTAATGTCAGGATTGGGTCAGTAATAAGAAGCTACGTGGTCAAGATTGCCCATTCCTTAAGGGTATTGTTTCGCAACCGGAAACCATTGAATAGCCTCTGATCTGAACAGGATCTGTAAACAATCAGGCACACAATAGACCAACCTTGTAACACTTCATTCCATTGCATCGTGTTTTTGCATGAATCCAGTGCAGTCGAAACATAAAATAGCTGCGGAAAACACCACGTCATTCCACATCCCATAAAGATCTCTTTACTTTAGAGTGGCTCTCATCCCTGGAGCTGAAACCAGTTGTGTTCTGCTTGTTGCTAAAACCATTTTTCGCTTAAATTCCATGCGTGACGAGAGTTTAGTCGGAAACTTTGCATTGTGATAATGTTTATCTCCTGCACCTTGAATGGTATTGTTTCAGTAATCTTAAAATCGCTGACAAACAATCAAAGGAAATAATATTTACTGATTTAAGCTCTAATCTTAGCTTTTAATATTCAAGAAAAAACGCGTTACTTTTGTGAAGGAGCATTGTAGAGCAGGCACTATATTGTTTGGGATATTACAAATGAGATTGAGAGAGCACAACAACTTCTGTTGAAACGTGCTTGAAAATTTCCTGCTACTTCAGATATTGCACTCTATCCGAGAGCTCGAAACTCGAGAGAGAAAACGTGTTTCTGTTCGGAAGGCAGCACTCCATTATCTTTTTAATAAATACAGATGCTTAAGTGAGTCTGCCCGCCTCGCGCCCTTGCGCATTTGCACAGTCATTTGGTGTCGGCAAGATGAAAGTAAAGTACCAGCACGTGATTTGAATACCTTTGTTATCAAGACCCACTATATGATTACAGCGATTGATGTAAATACAACAGACATCACCGAATGGCGTAACACAACAAATATCTGAATCGCGCATCTGAGCTGTGGATTGAACTTGGGAACTTATTTTGTTTCTGGAACGCTATTATCTGCAGTTGACACTGAACCACGTTCTGATAGCTCTGTAATTCCGTGTGCTGCGTCAAAAACGCCTACTCAGAACAGTAACTGAATCCAGGAGGGCTACTTGGCGCTGTGGCTCAATCCCATGACTATTGTATATTTGTTGTGCACATAACACTTCGCTGTAGGTATCTATAAATAGAAACGAACGTCGCATCGCGAGGTATATAAGCTGTGACTTCAACCCCGTGGGACAACCACAGGCAGTGTGTGACCAGGCATTCAACAACAACAGAGACACAACAACGAGGGCAGGCTAAATTATATTTTACAATTTCTGTCAGAGGATCTTGAAACTATGACAGCCATACAGCAACCGCTACAAAATCAAGCAATGGCTTTTACAACGATTACAACGGCGTTGACGAGACCTATTTCCAGCCCGGCTGTACACTCTAGCTCTAGCAATAGCAGAACTTTGAGACCCAGGGAAACCAAAGAAGATATTTTCACATATTCATCTCCATATCCTATCCCGCACTGCATTAATCTACCAACACAGCTGAGTCCAGAGGACTTGGAATTTTTGAACTCTCTGAGCTATGGAACTTTAGATTCAGTGTTAGTGGACGATACCCTTCTGTCAAGTCTTATAGTTGATTTGGGACTTGATCAGCCAAGTGAAGTGGACCTCCCCCAACTAGAGGTAGAGCACATGGACCTCAGTGACAGCCGAGTTTTAGTGGTGGAAGAGAAGTCTTAAAGTTAGAAGATATAAGGCGAGTCAAGACTGCTAGAAAGACAGTTAAAATTATATTCAAGACGTGGTGTGTTCGTGTATCGGGAAACTGCTAAACCGCAGACGACGCCTCATCCCTTCGGACATTTGTGGGGACAAGATACAGTTAACCATAATTACGACTGTGAAGTCAGCCGGAAGTTTGCGGTGCAGTGAGGTGTACCTCGTTTCTGCTTCAGAGACCTTCCGAAACCGTGACTTAATTTCTACATTCGCAAGAACAGATTTTTTTTGACCGCACTTTAATGAATCCCATTAAATGCGACAATGCACGTGTCTTTATGAGAAACTCTTAACTGATTCATGCTTGGTTTCGCATGGAAGTTTCTCGGCCGGTCTGTTTGACCAAATGATGCATGAACTGCGATAATAATTACAGGTAGTCTCGTGAAAGGATCTGTCAAACTTATCACTTGACCCTTTTCTTGATAATTCGAGAGATAAATTTCTTCTCAAGGCTTAAATGTTATAAATGGTATAAATACTCATTCAGACCAATTACAATCAAAAATGTTATATAAAACGCTTAAAAAAACCCCAAAATGACCCAAAAGGTATTTTCGAGATGAGTTGTCAATCAATATAGTTATAAATACACAGAAGATGCCTGTTCAAACGAGTTGTTCCTTCTGATGACAAACATGCATTCATTCCATACGTGTTCAAAATTGAGGAAGTGAATTAATTCAATAACCCTCTACCAGGCAAATCATGAGTAGTTTTGTTCAAAAATAAACTTTGAGCCACTTGTGTAAATAGCTTAAACAAATAAAGCTCCTAAGAAAAAATATTTGGTTTGTTTTCTTGTCTTCTTATAACAAGTTGTGTCGGTTTGCGATAGGTGTGATCTGCAAGGCGGAACACCGACGTGAATGCAACAAACACGAGGTTTTGTGGTTGCAGACAGTTGTTACAAGTTCTCTGTGCCAAAAGAGACCACTGCAAGCATGGACCATTTGCAAACTTAACGAAAACGTTTTCAAAAAACAAAAATAGAATAAAAACAGAACAAAAATTCTTGAGTCTTAGGGAGTTAAAGCAATCTTGGGGTAAAATGGTGAGAAACTTTACTTGTCTTTAATCTTATTTACAGCCGGCCTATGCTCTGTCATCATTCTTAATCTTATACCGATTACCAGAGGTAGTAAAACGAACTGTCTGCAAATGCAAACTAAAAGTCTTCTAAAAGGTGTAAAATCGCCACCACAGAGCAAAATCATATTTTATTACTTTTTGTGATATCACTAAAAATTGTCATTTCCAAACATTCCGTAAAATTTCCGCATGATATCATGCACACTCGCTTAGAACATGGGCCTCCTGTGGGGAAGTATGTTGGAAAGAAAATAATTTTTTAAAAAACCTGATGGAAATTAAAGAAACTTAGTTTGATTAAGTGGGACTTCGATCTATCGGGGTTCAAACTAATGACAGCAAATCAGTAAAAAAATAACTCTTCACAAGAGAACGCATTTACTTCGGGTTAACAGTTCTTTTGACGGGGTTAACGGGAGTTCCAGTGAAATGGCAAGGACATGATCTGAAGCACGTAACAGCCAAAGCCTTTAAGCTTTAAAAATAAAGTTTTTAAAAAGTAATCGGACAATATAGTTGAGAAACCGAATCGATAGCCGAGCGAGTTCAGTTCAAGTCTTCAGTGAGTTATTGCCCAGTAAGTTATTACGAGACTTACTTTGTTAACTTATATAACGACTTAAGTTCGCGCTAGTGGGAGTTCGATATTACTGCGGGGAGTTTGAGAATGTGGGCTTTAAAATACTGTAGCAAGAGGTAAAACTAGCTTGGTTCAAATCACAGGTGGCTCAAGCTACATGTGTGCGTGGTTCTTGCTTGGGCAAGTTCATTTACATGTCGCGATTTTGAGCCAATCGGTATGGGAAATTTGAATTTCCCATATAATGTAATGAAAAACAATAAAGTTAACCTTTTACCCAACGTTTCTCGTGTAGTTGTCACTCTTTGTGTTAATGGCGGATTCTGGAGTGATTGGATGCGTTTTGAGATACTGCGGGGAAACTGAACTCCCACAGACACTCCATTCGCGTCAAACTGACCACTCCAAATTACCGGAGTGTTACTACACGTACAAGAAATCTGAGGTCAACGGTTAGCTTCATTGTTTTTCATAATTCAAATGACCAAAATATTTGCTTGTATGGTAGCTTGAGCCACCTGTGGTTAGCAATGAACTCACGTGTGACCGGGGATGTAACGAAAATAACCTGTCAAAATAAAATATAGAACTTTAGATGCATCCGCAAACAGTTTGTGAGCTAAACGCAAGTAAGCCACTTTGAAAAGAACATTGATTCAGTGATTGAGTTTTGACTTACTTAATTAACAAGGGTTGATAAAGGTTACGTTTTTTATGCGGCAACGGTTTGGTGTTAAGCAGACGTTTTGGGCGTGTATTTCTTCTGTTTTAAAAAGTCTTTTTATTGTCACTCAATCTTTTTTTTTGGCTTTGTTCGTTAAGTTTTTAACTGCAAGTCTACCAGGAAAAGCTTCAATTTTTAGCACAGTGTAAAGCACGTGGTAACCTCTAAAAGCAGCGGGGCTAAGTATCGGGTCCCGGATTTCTTAGAAAAGTATTGCACAACATTTATGACGTCACAGATCGCGTGCAGTGGTAGTTATAGTCGAGCGCGGGTTGCACTGAAAACGAGGCTATAGGCAGACTCGATCCCAGTCGTTTTAACTGCCAGTTGGCTGTTCGGGAAGAGGGGACCAGAACGAACGAGGGGAGAGGGGGCAAAGGGTGACTCAAGTACCAACAGAGAACGACTGTGATCGAGTCTGATTCCAAGCGTATGTGCCAACCTTAATTATAAAGTTTTGGCTTTCAAGCCGATTTGGTTTGGCTTAGTTTGCACTAAAAGAGAGTACAATTTGTGAGGGTAGTCTGTCAGAACCTGAAGACTAAGAAAATGTCATTCTCAGTTTTCCTCGAGATTTCCTCAATGGATCAATTGATCTTGATCTCGCAGATTTCAGGATAAATCAGAATAAGAAATGTTTGGGCTTTGATATAATTAAGATGCCTTTATTGGTTTGCCTGGCTGTCCTGTCTGAATCTCAGCCCCGCACTGATATCTGACGAGCGAATCGATATCTCCGCCAGTTTATTTTGTTGTTTCCACGTACGGTACACTAGTGATTACTTTTAGCAATTTATTTTCTAGGTGCACCAAGATTGAGTATTTTATTTAATCATATAATTAGACATAAGATAATAATATATTTAAAATCCTTAAATTGGCAAGTTACTTGGCCAAGCATTACCATACACTGAGGCAAGGGAGTAGGTCATTCAGTGATCCCTACCCCTTTGCCCGGGCCGAAATTTTCAAATTGGGCTCTTTCTTTGTTCACCTGACGACGTGACCGTTGCCACGGTGACCAGAGTTGACAAAACAAAGATAGTTAAAGCAAAATTTCAGGGAGTTTGGACGTAAGAGAAAGATTGCTTTTATTTTGGGTCGACAAGCAGCTAATAGAAGAGGCTCTCTGATTGGCTAATTGAACAACAAAGACAATAACAACCAAGAAAGTACAAAAGAGATTTTTAAAACCATCCTGACACTGAAAGAGACAATAGAGCTACATTGATACCGGTTCTTTGGGATTTTTCCGCCACTAAAAATTTAGTATGATAGGAAGAACACATTTGCAAGGTAAAGTGTTATCAAATTTGAAAGAGAAAAAAACCCCACTTTTTGAGAAATATCGTTACTGTTATCAATACAGTACAGTCTAATCAACTGTCTAATAGGATATCAATACAAAACAGTAACGGACAACTACGATTACCAAAGATATTCCTATATAAGTTTATTATTCAGTAGTAGTTGAGCATTAACGCAGCCAAAAGTCTACATTGAGTAATTAATATTAACAAAGGAAAGTCAATGAACCGTTGCAAGGCTGTTACAGAGGAATTGAAAAGAGGATTTGGTTCAGTCTGTAATCAACACTAGCTACCATTACCCATTAACCAATCAGAACGTGCGATATATGTGCTTTGTTTTGTACACCATAAACGGACATTTTTTTTCCTTATTAATTTTGGCCACTATTGACTTCTTTTTTGGTAATTTATATAGACTTGTATTTTAGATTACACTTTGATTGTATTTCCAGTGATGTGACACGTATTTACGGTTGTTGCGTTAATTTGCTTTGTCTGGTATTGTATTTTCTCATCAAGCCAATCTCGTCGATATGTTTGCTTCGCTCAGTAGATCCTTGCTCAGGTCCCCGGGTTTGGTTGCTTCCATCTTAGACAGTGTCATAGAAAGAGAAAGAGAGAGCCAGCGAGACATAGAGAAAAGGAGAATGAGGGAATGAGACGGAGAGAGAGAAAGAGACAGAGACAGAGACAGAGACAGAGAAAGAGAGAGTAGGAACGTGAATGGCACTGAATCGGGGTTCAGAACACGGTTATAAATATTTTATACACGTTTTACTTAGCATTGTTATTTTTATATTTTGCCTGTTCTTCTTTCAGAGTTAATTTTGGTCTGAGTGTAAGGTTAAGTCAAGTCTCTGTCTTCTTCGTGAAAACGACTTGAGAGTAATGTTTGAAATGGATTCGACTGTTTATTTATTTACAATTGTTGTTATTCTTCTTATTTTTTTATTCTTAATTTTCTACTTATTCTTATTCTTCTTCAAAAAAAATTGCATTGTAAAATTCAGCAAAAAATAAGGGACACAGCAACCTTACTGGTGTATAAAGCGCAAACACACCCAAGGATTGAAGTCTTAATCAAGTATTAAAGCAACTATATAATAAAAGTACAGTGCAGAAACTAAGTCAAGACCAGACGTAGCACGCATACCGTATTTACTCGCGGCGCTTAGAAACTGTTTCTTGTCACCGACCGGTGCGGCAATTATTCGGGGCGGTGCTCATTCGATGGTGGAGCTTATTTGCAAGTCTTATACCACGAATGCAAAACTTATGATGGTACAAATCATTTTACTTCAAGAGTAACAATCTCATAACTGCAACAGTTACAGTGAAGAGAAAGATGTAGGTTGGGCTTTTGTACAGGCGAGGTTTACGTCCTTCTTGCAAGAACTAAAGAACGTGTAGACTTTGAAGAGAGAACTAATGAAAGAGCATCAAGACATACTCACTTTTGACTGAAAAATTACTTTCAATGAAAATAAATTTCCATGGTTGACTAAATACTGCCTTGCAGCGCAGATTAGAGTGCATTTTTAGTTACTTTATGAAAACACTCAAATAAGCGCCACACCGGAGCTGAGGCGCATATTCGAAGGCGGCGTTTAAAATTTTTTCCGCTCCATTTGCGGCGTTTAACCGAAGGCGCGCAGCGCTTTTTCGGTGGCGGCGCATGTTCGAGTAAACACGGTATTTATGCAACACGTTGGTGCGCCCAATGCTGATCATTGAGCAAATAAGAAAAATATCACGGGGACGTTCAAATCTGCGACGGGAGACGGGGGTTGGGGGAGGGGGG
>JAOBRG010141103.1:12462-25400 GCA_027574985.1 Umimayanthus nakama | reverse complement strand
AGGCAGGCAGGCAGGCAGGCAGACAGAGAGACAGAAAGAAAGACAGACAGACAAACAGACAGGTGGACAAAGGGAAAGACAGATGATTAGACAATTGCTCAGGCAAACAGACAAACAGATTGAATGGCAGAATAAGGCGGGTGGGCCGAAAGATAAGTCAGGGCTGAGACAAGAGCATATTGGCAGAATGACAGGAAAACATACACAAATAAAGATACAACAAATGCCGACCAAAATATGAATGACAGTTAACCAATCAAATAAGAGAGTGGAAAATACAGGTTCTCAAACCGACAGCCAAAAAAAAACAAGAGATAACAGACGAGCGCGCAACCGCAGGTTGGCAAACAAGTCATTCAACAGAAGCTTGTACAGAGACAGAAGTACCCGCATTAAGTTTACCGATACATAGACATAAACAGGTACCCAGTAAGGTGGAGTGGTGACAGACAAACACGCGCATTAAGGATGTTTTAAAATCCGTCAAGTACCCTGACAAAAATATTTGTTAACTCATCAGCTGAAGAAACCTGGACATCTAAAAACGGGAGGAAATCGTAGTGAAAAGTAATTCATGCTCACCACATGAGCTGAAAAGGAAGAAGATAAAGTATAATAACACCACACAGTGGTATGGCATCAACTTACTGGTACAAAGCCTAATGTATTTTTATGTCTGTGTTTTCTGCAAATTGCCTTTCAAAAAGGACCCGGAGTCGTGTACTTTAATCTGATCTTCGTCGACAGTAGTAATAGTTGTAAAGGGGACAGTTTTAATTCGTAACTTTTTTTTCTGAAAACAGGAGTAAAAATAACTTTTTAGGAAGCTGTGCTGTAGGGAACGAATTGCAACAGTTGTGCTTTGACTAGCGCTTATTGTTCTGTATGAGTGGCATTAGAGAAAGGAATTACCTGTAACAGGTCTGTGGTAAATGTTTTGCATATTCCCAGCTTTTCGTGCGGTTTTAGTGTTTTCAGTCAGACGCGGGTCATTTTAACAACAGGAAGCCAAGAAAAGAACTGCATTTTTAAAAAGGAAAACATCCACGTTTTCTGTGAGACACCACTGACCGGCTCATGTAATCAGCCCCTACGAAAAGTCATTTGAATATGTTTGGATAGGCCGTAAAATCCCGCTTTTAAGTTACATGAGTTACAACTATAACACCTTTGTGCGTCACAACAAACGGGAAATTTATTTCAGAAATATTTATAAAACCCACTTTTGCGACTGGAACAACTGGAACGGAACGTGCTTACAAACGGGAGGCTTGTATCTGAGAGGGCTTTTGTCCGGAATAATATATTCGTTGGTAAATGGGTGGGCTTATTTCCGGAGGGGGGGAGGGGGGCTTTAAAGTGGGATTTTACGGTATTGGAGAATAAAACATATCACAGCCCAGGAAGTTCAAAGGTGTTGGAGGGTTAACCACGCCTGCCTCGAGTTAGTTCATGTTTTTAGGCGGAGTAACTGCATTCGTTATAAGCTTCATTTCCAAACAGAAGTCAAAAAGCACCATGGATATTGAAGAAACATGGGGTTTTTTTTGTATTGTTGTTAGATTGCTATATTGCGCTTGTCACTGAGATAAAGGATACATCGAAAATTTGTTCTTTTTTTTAAAAAAAATCAGATTTTATACAACAGAACAAAGAAATTATAATATATATTGTGTTAAATATATGCATTGTATTAATATACTTGCTATGGCATGTAAAAGATATCAGGGTTTAGAAGCGAGATGTATTTGGTTTTATTGGTTTTCTTAAATAAAGAAGACACTTTTCAATCTAATCAATGGTGCCGTTAAATTCCCGGAAGTATATTGCCGCTCACACAAATAATCGGTTCCACCCACAACTACACTTTTTTTATAAGAACAAGTAACATTCGGCTCAGCCTGGGCTGTTCTTAATTTTTTGGCGAGTTTCAGCCTCGAATTGTTCTCAAATTGTTCTTATTTCCTGATATTTTTAAACAATGGTTTAGTTGCACAGAACAATACGGCATGTAAAATGTCGCTAAGAAATACGTGTTTGAAACTGTCAATACAGCGTTCGCGAACGTGACGAGTTTGCTTATCAGTCTTCCAGCGCCCGATGGCGATGACCAAGCGAAATTCTGACAAGTTTTATTTCCATGTACGTTGCAATCTGTCTACAAAACCCCTCAAGACGGACACCTCTATAAAACGGACACCAAATTTTGGTCCCTGCCATTTTTTCAATCATTTACTGTCTCTACAAAACGGACACGTCACTTGAAATACAGCTATTTTACCACACAACAAAATCAATAAGACGCACGGCCAAGTCTTCACATAGTTACGAAACAAAGTTTACTCAAAAAGTGCGACGAAAACAAGCAAAGAACATTCTAGCTTAACATTTGGTCAAAAGTTAAGTTAGGTGCCCACGAAAGTTAGTTACATTCTCTCAAACAACGCCGACAACTGAATAAAATATTCACTTAACCTTTCAACATTATAGAATCAAAGGCACTTGTGATTTACTTACTTACCGATAGAGCCTACCCTTCAAAACTGAAGATTAATGGCTTTCTATACACCTAATCAAAAAAAGGTTGTCTTCTGACAGAACTTCTGAGTTGTTGCATTGTGCATTGTTGTATACCAAGACCGCAATGCGCCATGGGTGTAACGAAATTTTAGATCAATGTGCAATGCATGCCAAGACCGCAAAAGCGTTGTGGCTCACATTGCTTACACGCAATTCACGGTGCGTTGCGGTCTTGGTACGCAACAATGCAGAAGACAACCTTTTTTCAATTAGGTGTAAACGTTTTAAATTTGTTTTTACGTATCATTCAAAACTTGGCCGGTCAACATAGTTTGTCCGCAACATCCGAGGCTTGACCATTGAACGGACATTGCATTATTGACCGTCGACAAACCGTTATTTTAGAGCCCTGTAACATGATTTAGTAGACACAACATGCGCTGTTAGAAATAGAATATGTCAAAAAAAAAACTCGCAGAAATGCTACCCAAAAGATAACCGCGACGTTTCTGCATTATCGTGTTTATTGCCCTAAAAATAAAGCGTGCATCTAATTGTTCCCAGAAGGCAATGCTACAAATACTTATTTTACAAGAGCGAATAATGCACAGTTATTAGTGGGTGCAAAACTTATTTAGATGGACAATGGAATGATGAACGGCGTATTATTTCTAGCCTGATCCAAGAAAAACGTTCGATTTTGTCGATCATCAGATACTTTTGCGAAAATTAGAATCCTATGGCATACGTGGGACAAGCCTTGCTCTTTTTATTAAAATAAAATTTGAACGGAAGGTCACAAATGTGCGTCGTTGATGGAGCTATGTCTAGTCCACAACCAGTAAGCTATGGAGTACCAGACTCGTACCCAGTCGCCTTAGGTGGCGGAAGAGAGAAGACGCAGAGGATTTTGGGAAGGAAATGAGGGGCGCGCAAAGGGTTTTGGGCAGGACGAACTCGAGAAATTCGGCTTCCTTCACTTCGTCCTCCCCACAATCCTTTGCTTGCCCATAAAAGCGACTGGGTACGAGTCTGATGGAGAACCGCAAGGATCGATTTATGGACCGCTTCTTTTTCTCTTATTTATTTTTAAATGACCTCCCTAATTGTTTGACCCATTCAACTCCAAGTCTATTTGCTGATGACATCAACATTACTGTTGCAGGTAGAGACATATCTGTCATTGAAAATCTAATGTCTGAGTAATGAATGATGACCTGAAGAACATTGGTGATTGGTTAACGACAAATAAGCTTTCCCTAAATCTAACCAAAACAGAACTCGTGTTGATCGGTTCTATCAAAAGAATAAGGGAAATTGATCATGATCCTAGCATAAGAATTAACGGTGTTGGCACTGAAAGAGTGCCACACTCTAAATTGGTAGGGCTAACAATCGATGAAGCTGAACACGCCGCTCGTATAATTAAGAAAGTGCATGCCGGTCTGAAGGCATTGAAAAAGACGGAGTTAGAGATTTTGTTGATACTCCGTCACTAATTATGATCTATAAGACATTAGCTGAGCGATACTTTATATATTGTTCCCCTATGTGGGACTCATTAGGTGTCGGTTTATCACAGAAGTTACAAAAGCTTCAAAACAGGGCAGCACGCATAATAACTAGGAGTGATTACAGTGTAGGTTCCGCTACGCTATCGAATCAACTGAAATGGCAGAAACTCTGAAAAGAGAATCAAGGCCACCTTAATGAACAACGTTCTTAACGGTCTTGCTCCCGATTATCTCGGAGAAAAATTATCTTATGTCCGCCAAAGGCATGGACATAAATTAAGAAATGCTGATATTAACTTGATCCTACCCCGACCAAACACTGAATATGGTAAAAAGACCTTTAGCTATAGTGGAGCAGCATTATGGAATTCTATTCCTGGTGACATAAGAAGAGCTCAAACCCTGCGACGCTTCAAGATATTAAGATTGGCTTCTTCTTTATTGTAGTAATATTTCAATGTTTTACATTTTATTGCGTGTGTGTTACTTTTATTTATTTTTATCTTTTCCGCCCTGCCCCGATCAATTGTGTGTATTTTGTAATTACACGTTGACCGTGGCAGAGCGGAACACGGCCTATCAGTAAACCATAACTGTTATGAGATTTTAACCGTGTTTAAATATTAAAGGACTCATCATCTTCATCGTAGATAGAGACAGTGGATTTCCTAGCTGTAGTGTTTTTTACTTTGTTTGGATGGGAAAAGTCACATGTACGTACGCACTGTGCAAAAGCAACACTCGGTGTTTGGAAGATTGTTAATGATAGATTGTCATAAACACGCGTTAGGTAACTTCCTTTTTGGACTGTTTGGATGGATGAACCGAGTTCTTTCGTAGTTTTTTTGGGTGACGCTCGGTATACCAAGTGAGGTGCCATTGTTCATTGTTTTAAAGTGACAGTACATTGTTGCGTTCTTTGTGACGCAACTCAGGGCTCTATGTCGCTTGGTATACCGAACATAACCCAGTTTCTTGACTGACAGTGGGTCTCAGCAGATAAATCAATAACACGAACATAGTTCTAAGTTGTCAACAGCAGGAAACAACATTGAATATAGTGACAAATCCGAAAAAAAAATGGTTCATCTTTGACGTCTATCATAAGTTCACGTTTTCAGCCGAACAAGTTCTTTCCATACGGACCTTTTCGGTCCGTGTGGGGGCAGGGAGACCGCACCCTACGCACCCCCCCCCCTGCCTACGCGCCTGCGGTCTGATAGTTAGTTTGCCACAAAACACTATAGTATAGTCCATGCACTTTCGAATTGCGCTTCAGCTCCTGAGAACCATAACGTGAAGTCGAGGCTTCGTACAAGTGTATGAGGACTGGGCACGAAGTCTGGACTTTGGGTTAATATTCGCGGGAGCTGAAGCATATTTCGAAAGTTGTATATTGATTACTATTAAAATGTTAAACTTCACTTTTATTGAACTGATCATGTATTCTGCACTCAATTTATTTAATTTTGTCATTGACTTGTTTTTAGTTCAAAGCATGCTTATGCTTCTCTTGATATTTTTAGAAATGTAGTTCACATAATGCTTTTCCAGTTTAAGTTTGTGTTCAGCACAATCGCCAAGTATTTAATATGCGAGTTTTCCTCTATAGCATGGTGTTACTAATACATAATATTGTAGGGGTATTCAACTTTTTCGGTAGGGGATGAAACAAAACAAATTGGACTTGCAGTGTTTAAAGATAGCCTATTTGCGGTGTTCAGTCAGGTTTGAACACGTATTGAAACTAGCGGGTTTTATCTGAAATACTGAGAAATACTGTTAACACCACTGATTTTTTTCAGTTCAAAACGTGATAATGGTATATGTAGGTTTTCAGCAACTGTTTTTCCTTGTGTTTCACACAAACATCATCACTGATATCAGTCCGTGAAGCAGCCTGTTCGAAAGTAGGAACGAATTTAAGAAATCAGTCCCTTGGGGTTTTATTCGAATTTTTTAGTTCAAGCATTGCGTGGGCAAAGTCAAGTTTCAACCGCGACTTTGTTTCTCTGTTAGTACAGAACTATATAAAAACACAAACTGCTTGCTGGTATCCAGGTTCTGTAGCTAGTTGGAAACAAATTCGGTAGATTGTAAAATCTGGACTTGAAAGAAAGTGAAACGTGATGGAAGTCGGTATTACCCAACACACTTCAGTCCTTTCAACGTCTCGTGCGACGATCGCGTATTTCGTAACTCACTCAAATTGGTCTACTGAATGTATAATGAGCGGTAATATTCCGGTATTTCTTGTTTACCATTCCGACAAACTTCTACAGCCTGTAATTTTAACTTTGACTGGGTGCGTTCAGAGTTCTTCCTCGTTAATTGTTCTAAACATGACAAAATTGTTTTTCTTAAATCCACTGTTATAAGGAAAATTACGGAAAACAAAATACCTTTGTTAACATAAGAATGAGTTAGCTGTACCCTCAATTTACGATTCAAACACTGTTGTTACTTCATCAAATGTGAGATTGCATCACGCGCTCTCTGGCTGTTCTTTTGTAGTGGTCCTAAATTCTATTTTCAAGTTTTTTAGAATTTAATAACCAAACGTACTTTCTTCCCTGCAACACGCTTTTTTTTATAAGAACAAACTTTATAAGAACGCCCAGTTACTGGTTCTTATAAAAAAAAAAGCGTATATCAGATGAGTACTGATTTCAGCTTCAACGATGTTATGAAAAGGGCTCTTATTATTTGCATTGATTTCGATCCATGAAATTGGTTTTCAAGGTTTACTGCATAGTGCAAACTGCCATTTCATGCAACAGTCATGGAGATGCAATACAGTGAAAACCCGCTTAAAAGAACAAGTAAAATAAGAACACTCAGGCTGAAATTTGCCTAAAATAGTACCATATACATAAGAGAACATTCAGTCTGAAAAATAAAAATTGTTCTTATATAAAGCTGGATGGCATGAGTATACACGCTTTTTTTTATAAGAACTAGTAAATTTCGGCTCAGCCTGGGCTGTTCTTAATTTTCAGTCGGCGATTTCAGCCTCAAGTTGTTCTTAAAATGATCTTATTTCCTGATATTTTTTTAAGTGATTTAGTTACCCGGAAAAATATACGTAAAATGGTACTAAAGAAATATGTGTTTGAAACTGTCAGTACAGCGTTCGAAAACGTGACGAGCTTGCCTATAACTATACCAACGACCGATGGCTATGACCAAGCTAAATTCTGACAAGTTTTGTGTTCATGTACATCTCAATCTGTGTACATGGAACAACCAAATTTCTTAAATTTTTCTGATCAAAGTTTCAGCCTGGTGATTGTTCTTAGCTTGTTCTTAGTTTTTGGATAAATCTCAGCCTGGGTGTACTTATAAAGTTTGTTCTTATAAAAAAAAAGCGTGTACTGTTTATTATTAGCTGAGATTCTAGTAATGTGTCGCCATATGCACCCCCCCCCCCCTCCCCAAATGTGGTATTGTTGCCGTGGTGTTGAAGTTAGTTGCATCCACTAACAAATAAATAGTTTTACTTGAACATTATTTTATCTGTTTAGTGTTGGTAGTCTTGTTTAGTGTTTAATTTTTGGAAAAAATAAGAACACACTAGGAACACTTTCAGGCTGATTTTGCAGAATACACCCGATAAATAAGAACAAGATGAACCTGAACCCCCTAAACACGTGTTGTTTTATGCGGGTTTTTCCTGTACCAGGAAATGGGTCAGCACATTCTCAAGCGATTCAGAGTTAACCTTACTGGTCTTTTAATTCGTAGCAAAGAAAGAATACGTTGTAAAAGATATGTTCTGTCGGTCAGCGTCAACAATGCTTTAAACTTGAGAAAATAGAACTAGTAAAATCCTCAGCCCTACTCTAAACTTGTTATACCAGCCATTAAAACCTTCAATCACGTGCAGAATATATACTGTCAGTGTAATTCGGTTCTGCTAAAATGTCTCGGTGCAATGCAGACACACATACGTCAAGGCTACACGTTTTTTTTTTATAAGAACCAGTGTTTCAAAAATGCTGCCGCATTTAAGTCTTTTTTTTGCAATTTGAAATGTAAAAACATAAAATGAAACTCTCGATTTCTCATTAACACCCGTATTTTGAGGTTGCTGCCGTATTTAAGTCATTTTTTGCATTTTGAAAAGCAAAAACAGTTCATTTTCAAGCACCCATTCGATCAGAGTCGAGCAGAAAGACTCCAAATCTTATGCTGTTGGTCGTTTTCCAACATGGATATATACTGTATTTTGAGCAAGAAATAGGCAAATGTTCACTTGCAGACTGGTGAATATATATGTTCATGACTGTAAACGGCTGCTTGGCGAGCAGGGCTCAGGGTCCATCTACATGAGAACCGAGCCGTTGACTAGCTGACGTCCCGGGACAAAAAATAGCCGTTTACTTAATAAAGGGGGTTCACCTGGAAAACCCGAGACGAAAGCCATCTCAACCAAAACAACTTGATCCCGCCAAATTTTTGCCGCCTTCGCCCTTCAGTATTTCTATATCTTATCAGCCTGGACACTGTTTACATGGAACTTTCTATCCTACGATGTCAATTCCTCCGGTCATCAAATAAGCCTTGCAGCTTCCTATCAGTCATCCTCACCATTTAGTTATTTCATCAGTTAGTCTTAGTATTATGTGTATAATTGAAATAACACTATTTATGGCAATTAAACTGATAACTGATTCCGGGATGAGCTCGTCCAGCCGAGAGTCATATAATTAGCAGCAAGGAAATTACAAACGAGCTCTTACTTTTAAAAAAACCGTCCGCTGTATTTACTTTTTGCAAACCGTATGCTTTTGTTTGGCTTTACATTACAGAAAAAATGGCGAAGCAAGGATGAGTTTTGGCAAGGGTAGATTAATTAAGTTTGACCAAGAAGGAATCTGTTTTTGTGTGGCCAAACCAGTTTTACGGCTTTGCACTGGACACGGAACAGAAGCTGCGTACATTGGCAGATTAGAAATTAATTGTTCTCTTAATCTGCTGTCCGGGCCAATTATTTAAAAATCTTTCTAATTTATTCGACTCCGTCGTCCTTTGCAAAACATGGTTTGAAACCACAGCAATGGGTTGCTGTTGTGTTCTCATTGGTTACTTTTGTGTGGTGCAAATTAACAGAACAATATTCTTAAAGATTCTTTCAAATCGTTGAATGAGTTTGCCAAAATGACGCTTACTCACAACAAAAGCAGTACAATTCTAGCTCTTTCCACAATATTCCAAACCCTTCCTTTAGTCAATTTTTCGTTATTCCAAATACGAAGCACAGCCGAATGTATTCGCCTTTTTTGTCCAATAAAATCCACAACATATTTTTAAAAGGATTGTAAACGTTTTGATTCCTATACCTCAGCTCAGCATAGAAGGCACAACAATCAAAGATTTGACTCAACTGTTTACTTACTGAATACAAACTTAATTTAATTGTCATTCTACAGATTTACAGTAAAGATTTGAAATTATATCTACAAAAAGCTTCTAAGATAAATCACTAAATCTTTGATCGCATGTAGATGTACAGAAAATTATTTTTGTTCGCATTTTATTCGCTCAAGAGTTGGAAATCAAACAGTTGCCATTTTTTTCCATTGAGGTTGTGCTACAACTGACGTTTTTAGTTCAGTCAAACTTAACTGAAACTTCAAACTTGATGTACAATATATATTCGGCCAAAATCAATGAAGAATGACAAAAGCAAACAAACTATGTTTGTTCGCATCATTTTGTAATAAATAAAAATTTGCTGTCGAATTAACAACCGAAGCACGATGTCTAAAAATAGGCAATTACTGAGACATTCTTAAAGATTTTGGTGAAAGTGCAGTTTAACAACGAAACTTTTGTTTTTTCTAAATTTTTTAAGAAAACAAACCTTTTAGGTTCTCTATATGTTTGGTTTTATAAAAATTTGTTGTTGATCTAACACCTGAATATTTTGTACAGTTTATACAAAAATTGTATGCGATTCCATGGTTGTGTTTGGGCCAACACTTTCTCTAGTCTACATCTTCAACTTTTTCAAAGCTTAAATGAACAAGAACTCTCAACTTTCACATTTGGGGAATAACTAAAGGTATATTTTAATTTCTTCAAGACTACCAAGTAAATGGCTTCTACAGGACATTGTCGACTGGTTTAAAAGTAAGAGCATTTTTCGGTTTAATTAAATTATGTCATGGGGGACAATTTGGAAGTTCTTAAACACAACCATATTTTACATAGCACACTTCAGCTGTGAAATATCGGAATATAGTTTTTGCTCTCTTTCTGGTGTTAAGTAAGATCATGATTGCATCCGGAATTGAGTTTTAACAACCTCTTAAAATTATTTTAAACAAAACACACGCTTTTTTCTGTATAAGAAGAAGATTTCTAAGAACACCCAGACTGAGATTTGCCGAAAAATTAAGAACAAGCTAAGAACAATCACCAGGCTGAAATTTTGATCTGAAAAATTTAAGAAAGTTTTTTTAATTCTTGTACACAGGATGAGATGTAAATGTATAAAATATCTGTTAGAATTAGCTGGATCATCGAGCGATGGATTAGTAATAAGCAAGCTCGTGACGTTCGCGGACAATGTATAGAGAGTGTCAAACTTTTTCGCAACAGTACAGCAGTACGAGATAAGAGCAAACATGAATTTCTTACCGTCGTTTTATTGTTCCAAGTGGAATTACCAGAAAATAAGAACAATTTAAGAACGATTTGAAGCTGAAATCGCCAAAAATTTAAGAACAGTCCAGGCTGAGCCGAAAGTAACTAATTCTAATTTACCGCTTTGCATCTTAACTTTTACAATTTATTTATACTCTAGAACTATGCATTTGTCATATACATGCAGAACGCTCAAAGCGCTCTCATTCTGGTCCCCAATGAACAAAACGTTTGTTCACGAGTGCGTATCGAACGTATCAACAATAATCATAAATTAAAGTATAAAATCAATGCACCAATGAGAAAAGAACATCTACCATGTCACGTACATTAATGCCGATATTTGATTTCAAGTTTTTGAAGGAAGCAGTTCTTACTTTCTCGCAGGTTTCACCCTTGAGTTGTATTTTTACATTAGCTGATTAGAAACCTATTTTTTCCCCACTTTACAATTCTGTCCATTTTGCCTTTGTATGAACAGTACATGTAGTGGATCTCGGACTGATTTTGAATCAATCGATTCAGACGCACGTTTCTCTGTCCGGTAGAGGAATCGGTTGCACAAAACCATCTTTTCCACTAAAACAATCTTGTCCCAGTTCTTTGAGAACTAACATTCGTCCTACAACTAGTAGCATTTCGTCTCCCTCTGCAAGCTCTAACACAGAGTGAAACCGTTTTGTTTCAGCGTATAAATTCGCTCCGGCTCTGACTAGAGCCAAAACACAGTCAACGTGGCCATGAAACACGGCGTCGTGCAGAGCAGTCCAGCCATAGTTGTCTACAATGTCAACATTTGCCCCTTGGTCAATTAAAAGCTGCAAGCACTCATAACTCCCTTCAATGGCAGCTCTGTGCAAAGGATAAACTCCATTAGGGCTCGGTATATTTATATCGATTTTCCGTGATTTGATGAGGTGGCAAGCCTCAACAAAATCGTCACAACATATTGCATTGTCTAGTATGACTTCGGATTGGAATGAAACGCGTTTCACTGTAAGTTTATCAGAGAAGTTTGGTGATAAAGGAATCTTTGGTAGAAACCGTCTTCGTCGCTGTAACCTTAATGACTGGCTCCGCAAGCCTGTTAAAGTTGTGTTCGATGAGCTTGAGGTAGTGTTCGATCGATCTCTTGTTAGAGAAGCATTCGATTCAGCTTGGTGTACGACTTCTCGGAGATCTTTTTTGCTGAGAGGCGCCGTTTTTCGCCTGTCTGGAGCCCGTGAGTCCTCGGAACTGAAGACTGCAGAAGTCACAAAGCCAGTGGTTTGCATCGATTCTGTTGAGGGACAATAGCAAGATACGTCGGGTTCTGAAAATCCTGAGTCACAATTACTACATTCAGATATGTTCGAAATGCTCGACTGCGCCGAGTCACTTCCTTTTGTGGCGAAGAATTTGGGAGCGCTGATTTTTCTCTTGACTTTACAAAAGCTTGAAGAGCGTTTGCTTTCTGTTCTTAACCCTCCGATTTCTTTCAAGATTCGTTGCTTTTCTTCTTCAGTTTTCTGCAGAAGCTCCACACGTTTTTTTGCTAACTGTTCTTTCCCATCCCTGGCCATGATTTTTGCCAAGAGAATGAGAGTTTCGTCATCATTTGCACAATCCATTGGGATCTGACCGAGTTTTGATACAACCGAGGTATCGGCTCCCCGTTGGAAAAGTAACTCGGCCAGGAGGTGGTTTCGTGTTAGGGCGGCAATGTGGAGAGCTGTTTGTCCGTGTTTATCCACACTGTTAATATTTGCACCCTGCTCAGCAAATGCGCTCACCAGAAATAAATTGGCATCCCAGCATGCCCTGTGCAGCGCAGCTCTCATCACAAACTATCCTGAACCGGTTTATAGAAATCCTTTGATATCCTTGTAGGGATGTTTACATAGACATGATATGGTTGTTCTCAAGAAGCCTCTCTCTGTGTCTAGTGACCTTAACCTGATAATAAACAAACAAGCCCAATTAACAAACCAGTGCCAAACCAAACAATAACGTTGCTAGCCTTGCAACTTAATTTATATCCCCCCGGTTCGGTATAACTCGATCATGACGTCATGCGATAAACAAGCCCGTAACACTGACAACGCATAAAACGCGTGATTACCTAAATTCGTGTTTTCCGTTTAGTATCAAACATCTATAAGAGGAAAACTGTTAATCTGAACTGTGTTGGCGTGACCGCGAAGAGTTCTTCACAAAACAAATCATCACAAGCTGAGTTAACAAAAGTTGGGTTTAAGTGGCCAGCCAATATTA